>JAPYZI010001405.1:0-41777 GCA_030523105.1 Ophioninae sp. A BG-2022a
TCTCTATATATATATATATATATATATATATATATATATATATATATATATATATGCATTCAGTTATTAATTTTTTGTATTAAATATATACAGTAACCAATATAGGTGAGTAGATACGAAGCATCGCTTAGTAAGGAGACGGGCTCAACCGATCGAGAGTTATGAATACAAACAGCTCATCCCACGCTGAGGGCCAGCCCCTGGGGGTTCGGGTTGCGCGTTAAAAGAAAACAGAGTAGGTACGTTCGCATGCACGAGTCTACCAGAGGTTGCAAGGAGCATGAAAAGAATTGGAAAAAATGAAGAAAAAAAAAAGAAAGAAAATAAGCGAGTCGCAACCAAGGAAGTGGAAAGAGCTAAAAAAGAATATAGGTAGGGGGTTGCTCATATGAGAAGCGATCTAAAAATACAGCACGAAGGGCTAAGGGATGAAAATATTTTTGCTCGCGGTGGCCACCGTCGATTCTAGGAAAGGGCGGGGGCGGCGGGGGACATTATCATGAGAGTTCGAGAAAAACCAAGGGGTTGTGGTTGAATGGAACGAAGAGTGGGGGTGATCGAGGGTGAGGTCCAGAAAAATGATAAATACGAAGGGATAGTAGGGTAAGGTCGTAACAAGCCCTCTCGAGAAACGTGCTCCATTTTTTAATTGCTTCGTGGCCTCTTGCACATTTATATAGGGAGGGTTGAAAGAGGAGGGTGCTTCATCCCCTTGTGGCCAGAGCGAGATGAAAGATGGCTCGGACCACCCTCATTGCCCACAAGCTCGCTTCGATTTTTCCTTGGGTGAGAGGGACTGAGAAAACTGTGAAGCAAGCCCCAACCTTCAACCACTACTACTACCACCAACCCTCACAGTGAAATAAAGCGACGGAGCATAGAGCGGGGTCGCGAGAGATTTATCGTATCATTGTTTAGCACGGTAAGCTGGCCTGGCTCGCCTCCCTTGGCGTATTGTTAGCCGGGAATAACCGGATAGATTGGCAACGCGCTCAAGTAAGACAGCCTGGGAAGACAACAGGCCGAGAGAGCAGCCAACTTCCAGCTGAATTCCTACCCTCCCCCCGATCCTATCGTGCTTTTACAGCCGCAATCCGATTTCGTTCTTTCCTAACGAAAATCCGGCGAAACTTTGAGCCCTTTTTGTTTAGTGGATCGCCAAATGCGGTTCGATGCACTTGCCAGTGAAAAGGAACGCTGGACATCTCCAGGATCACCCGGTACTGAGATTATCCTCTGGAGGGTCCAGGTGTTTACGCTGGATAAAAAACTATTTACTCCCATCGACTGTGGTTCATCGATTGAAAACCTTAATTCGGGTCTACGTTTCGTAAATTGGTATTTTGTTTGCTCGCAATCGTAATGATTCTAGTCTATGACGTATTTCGATAAAAAGTATGTTGATTGAAAAGCCAAAGTCCACCGATTACGGGAACAAATTTAAAAAAATATGTTTCAACCAAGATCAAAGTGGGCGGTCGAACGAAGCCTCAGCAAACCCAATTCGAGTTTAATAAACAGGGATGTTAGTATATACCGAGTCCTGAGTTGTTTGAATTTGGATCCTCAGCGATTTCCATCTGAGTTAATCTTGAGCTCATCGCCGTTCAGTTTGGCTTCGTTTGGGTTGGTGTAATGTAGCCAATCACGTGGTTATGGTCGAATGGCGTGAAAACGTCCCTGGGTTGAAGACCCCTCGCAATTTGGTGCCATCCTGTATTCCATGTATTCCCCCGTTATCCCAGTGGTAGTTTGGCTCAGATTGACGATTCGTTTGGATTCCACGTGATATCGCGAATAATACGGTTATATTCGAATGGCGTGAAGACGCCATCGCCTTCGTCATAGCCCCCTCGGCTATAAGGTGTCCTCCGTTATATTTCCCGTCATTGCGAAAGTCTCGAGAATTTTCATTGGCCAAGTTGCCGGAATGTCAGCAGCATCGTTTTCGATAATTGCCGGTGGGGGGGGGGGGGCTAATATCCAGTAGTTTGTAGCATTGCAGGGTCTAGGGATTTCCAAACGAAATTCGCAAACTCATAAGACACGTTTTTGGTGTCCGGTTGGAGAGTAGCATGGCGAAAGGCTTGGTGAACAGTATGGGGCAGGTCGGGCGGGGGAGGATCCGCACGTCCTGGAATTCCAGGACATTGCGGTCCAAAAGGGTTATTCCACGTCGCTTATAACGGTCGAGGAACGTACAACCGCAGCTCTTGCTCCACATACTCAAAGTGGAGGAACGAAAAGCCAGAAAGAATTCCGGTGATGCGACATGCGACAATAAAAACACATGATGGCATTCGCTAATTGGATACTCGAGGAAATCCTAGCAGGGGTGACTTCTTGGGTAGGAGAAAGCGATAGTTGAATGCCCCCCTAGGTATCGTCCTCATTCAGGGATTGGTATGGTGAAACGATCACGTGACGGAATCGAAGAGGCCTGTTGGATGTACGCTGAAGACTGGAACAAACGACCGGTGGCACGCCAGGGACCTCCTAGTTGACGACAGTCTCCACCAACCCCAAGCGAACCACCACTTAGGGGGGCTGTTTGGCTCCCTGGTTTTCCATGGTCGCCTTACGATACGCGTTGCCGTGCATTCCGAATGGATCTACGTCTCGGTTGTAACAAGGCACTCTATTAACGGTACGTTAGACGTGACACGGATGGGGTTGAAGGGACTGGCGCAGCGAATTCCGCAACAAGAGCAAAGGGTGTATCAGTGTCTAGTTGGTGGAAGCCCGCAGGATCACCAACCCTCTCTGTCTCTTGCTCTACCCAGCACAATTGCCGTTTGGAGTGGGCCAGGATCGAGTGGCAATCGAAAGCTGCCACCAGAGCCCCATATGTGTACGTAGTCGATACTCCAACGCTTGGTAGCTTCTCAAGAGGCCTGTGGCAGTACGTTACCTCGCAGGGGGTGGTTGGATGGTGACACGTATCAACAGCGTACACGGAATGTATATTCAGTTTGGGGGCCTCCGTCAGGAGGAAGTTTGCGCTGCGTCTTAGTGTTGTGGCCAGGCTGGTCAACATCCTCGTACATCAGCGCGTCCCCGAAGCTCCAACAACGTGCGCTCGTGTACTCTGCGTCAATAGTGGGAGGTAAGCAGACCTAACCCTTTCCGGGAGGACCATGTTGCGCAGAACGGTAGCAGGGGACCTAAGCACGTTCATCTTGCTGGATGATGGCTTGGTGGCATCAACATCCACCTGGACACTTCTGAGGATTCCCCTAGCGAATCCGCCCATACAAGGATCCTCTTCCATAACAGGATGTGCACACGTCTTCAGGGTGAGAAAACATCGCGCTGAACGTTAATGGTACCTCTCAAGCGTCCGCAATGAGGATGAATCCTAGAAGGAAGTAGTGCAGTGCTGTGTTGCGCACGTGGGTACTAGGATAATGCAGTACCCTACACGTTTGTGTACTCGAGGAAGAGGAAGGCCCTCTCCCTCTCTCTCTCTCTCTCTCTCTCTCTCTCTTTCCCTCTCTCACCACCGGAAGTATCAAACGATCGCGTGCCCCGTGCCTGAGACGTTTATAACCGCGACAATAGACTCCGATGTCGCCTTGGCAACGATCGACTATTCGCACACAGCAACTGCCAGATATATATTCCTCCCTAGAGTCGGGTACCACTGGCGAACAGTTATTTCCTGTTTGTGTAGCTGCACTCACCGCAACACATTAGAACGGTCACAAAGCTCCGGGCTTACTTCGCTAATTGGTGGACGATCGCTCGCCAACTGGATATCTGTACACTGGGACACTCTGTTTCCTCGCTTCTCATTCAACGTCGTTTCCGCTGCCGTTTTATGCCTCCAACCTAAGAACGCTTGGTGGTCCTTCCAAGGATTTATGGATCTCGATAAAGGGCTGTACGTTAGATGGGCTGACGGCTGCCGGACAGAAGTTCGGGAAAGCGACTCCGATCCAAATGTACTCCGCTGTCAACCTTGGACCCACTACCAAAATGCACTTCGGGATGTACTTTGGTGGGGATATGTCCGATCATCAAAAGGCGTTTAGTTGATCAACTTTTTTAAAGTACCCCAAAAAAGACACTTTTCCACTTCTGGCTTCCAACGATTGCTTTTAGACAGTGAAACTCTGTCGGGCAGTAGAAATTCACTCCCAAGAGACCCGCTATCGTTGGAGCCTTCAAAGTTGATTCTCATGTAATTCGGGACAGGCAGAAATCATCATCCATGACAACGATGGCGGATCGTTGAAAAGTGTTCAGCTCGAAAAATACGGGACGAAAAAGTTCATTACGAAGTTTGTTGAAGCGCGAGCCAACTGGGAAGTAAATAAAACGGAAGGGAATCCGGCAAATAAATCCTTTCATTTGGCAAAGTGAGGGATGAGAAGGAGCGATACTTCGTGAGTGAGCAGCAGGATCCACAGGCACCCTCCAAGTCCCGGGCCGGTAAGTAAATCCGCTGTGAAAAGTTCGCAGCCTCCGGAAGTAAGCTCCACAAGTCTGCCCCTTTAAGCTTCGTTCTACCGAGACGGGGACTCTACGCGATCTCAAACCTGTTTGAGCCCTTGACTCCGACTCGCTTAATTCATCATTTATGCTTCAATCTAGTTCTAGGCAACCTGCCACGGTAACTACCTCCTCGATAACTTTGCTTCCTTCTTTTTTTTTTACTCGGCTGACGAAAAGTTGGCTAATTGCATCTGCAGCCCCGGGAAATTGGCGCAATGATTGAAACGACGCTTCTTGGCGTTGGCAATTGATACTCGACAAAGTTGAAGTAGAAAATGGATCAGTTTGAAGACCTAGGTCAACCGCGCTATTCATTTCGAGGATGGTATATCAGCGACCGTTCGATAAATCCGTATGTTTGACAAAGGCGTGTATGGCGATTTCTTTTCTGGAAACCGTAAGGGCTGAAAGGAACTTTTTGCCAAATATTTTTCGTAATGGAAGCACCTGGGTCACGTATTAATCACAAAGCATCACAGAGTATATAGTATGTGTGTAATTGTTTTTCAATGCCTCCTCTCGAATACTTTTTAATTGCCACAGGACACGCTTTTGTCAAACCGCTGGCGCTCACCCTCAAGACGTGCAGGGTACCGCCAATCACGATTCATCAGCTGTAGAAGTGTTGATAGCAGATAGAGAGGTTCGCAAGATCTCTATAACTGAGAATAGGGTATTGGAAAATAAGTTCCAATGTCGAGGGAGCCGCTTATCAAGCTCGCGTAAATCTTTGAGCTGGACTACATTGGAGAAGCTAAGGTCCGCTGTTATCTGAGCTGGTAGGCTAAGCTGTGGCTCAAGACACTTTAGGGGAGCGGTTGGAATCTAGGGAATCTCAATCGCCATCAAGCCTCTTCATTCCCTCGGTATATGGCACCAAACGCCGATTCACCACATGTACGACATATGTCTTTTTCCGACATCCGCACATCGCACGCACACACACACAAAAATCGCTCCGAACAATTGGCATTCATTGGCGGCAATTTGTCTTTGCTGACTCAAGATGTATTCAGAGACGAGATTCCAAGCTTCCACTCGGTCCAATTACACGTTGACGGTAATTAAGTCACGACGAAGAGTTCCTCAGGGCGAGCTGTGTTTCTTCGATTCTAACAGACAAATGCGTACATGGAAATTTCAGCATCTGAGGAATCAGCCGGACGACCAGTTAAAAGTTTTCTTTTTTGATCGGTCATCGATGAGCCGTTCTTCAGATATCCGAGGTCTTGTCAATAATTCAAAGTGGACAGCTAGACGAGGTGTTCGTTGCGTCAGAGTTTCAGATCCAGTTGTCTAGTCGTCTCGCCCTTGGCTACCGTTCTATCCAAGGAGAAGCGCACCCTTGTGAGCAACACGGGCGTGGATCACCCAAAGAGAATTTGTCGAGACGATACCCCGAGGAAAGTTTTCCCCTCGAGTAGTCTGGGAAAGTACACGTGACGTTGAGCAGTACCTAAATGATTCAGGCGCTTCCCAAGTTGTACCAGAACCCCTCTCTCTCTCTCTCTCTCTCTCTCTCTCTCACTCTAGACGTTCGAGAAATGTAGTGAACAGCGACCTCAGAGCTCCGTTGGGTAAAAGGTAAAGTTTCATTGGATCCTCAGCTTTTCTCCGTTCTCTTTCTTTCAATTGGGTTTTCGCCTTTTTTTTCTCTCCGTCTCGCTCTCTCATCTCCCTGTCACTCTCTCAGCCCCTGCTCTTTCCCGAACTCACTTTTTCCCGGTCTATCATCCGTGGCAAAACATTCCGCACAAACCGGTGGATTCTCGCTTCCAATTTCCTTCCAGGTTTTTTCCTCCGTGTATTTGCATCCAATTTAAAGAGAATTCGTTCGAAGCAATACTTTTTATCCACTGCCTCATTCCACCCACCATCCACGGACTTGTACCCGATCTGTATTTATTATTCGTTTTGAACCTCGTGACCTCGGAACGAGAGTTTTCATTGATTGAGCGCGTCAGTCAGTTATTCAACATTGTCCTATTAAGAGGTAGCCTGGATGTCGGTGAGGGAAGACAAAGGGATGATAAAAGCTGACTTCGGCTGTCCGGGGCTTTACTTCCTGGCAATCTGTGAAACATGGGAAATTAAAGCAGATGAAAAAAAGACGAGAAAGATGGTGCGGCATGAAAGAGGGTTAGGAAAGGTAGTACGCTGAAAAAGGAATGAAATTCGTATCGACTGATGAAGAAATATCCTTTTTCTTTCTTCCTGCCTTGTTCTCTTCCTTTCTTCATTCGATTTAAATTGAGATTTACCGGGACACGATTGTTTCCAATCGGAATATTTTGCCTGGCCTCGAACGTTCTCTGCCCCTCGATAATGCTAGTTCGGTCATGAGGCTACCAGGTTGGATGGGGTTTGGTCCACGTGTACAGGGAAGCGATCGAGTGTCTTTTCGTTCAACGATAAAATTAGACTACTGGCTGATCTTCGTGACGTAACACCAGTATTAAAATAGACACATCAACCACGTCAGTTTTGTGTTGATCGTTGATGATAGAAGAAGAACCAGCATTATTAAAAATGACAAAATGCCAGATAAATTGGTAACGCCCATTGTAATTCTTTTGGTTTTCACTTCAGTCATTGTTGTCACTAATTGGTGAAGGAACGAAGTAAGATCATCAACGGTGTCACGTTGGATTTTCGTATCTATTCATCAGGACTGGGTCATCAATGAGCGAAGCCACTTCTGGGTGAACTCGTGATGGTGAACCAAAAAGATTAATCCATTATTCAAGGAATAGTTGAATTCAAGGCCAAAGGTTATTCTTTTGGATTTCAGGCAGATTGTCTTTTGTGCCCAACCGGTGATCTAGGAGGATCAATGAAGCTTAGATCCCCAAAGGCATCATCGACACGTTCTGGATAATCAGTCATCAGGCTTGGCCATCAACGACGACGACGACTTGGGTTAGAATGTGATCATGAGTTATGAAGGTTGATCAATTATCCTAGGGAACAAGTGCACTTAAAGTCATTGCAAGTGGCTCTCTTTATCCACCTGAGGTTCCAGGTCAATGCCATCAAGGTTGGACCAGCCTATGGACCCAGGACGAAGAAAGAAATGGATGAATAACGATGACTAGCGCGGTTTGTGCCCTCGGAAAGAGAGGGATAGAAAATGAAAGGGAGACAAGAAAAAAATACGAGGGCTGGCAGCAAAAAAGAGAAAAAAGTTTAAAACGCGTATCGTTTGCACAGTAGGCGGTGGCCACCCGTGTAGCGGTTAGGCGCGTGACGATCGCGTGATATCGCGTGAGAGGATCCTTCGGGAGTAAGCAAATCAATTCCGTGCCGAGACACGTTTACGTTCCGATCGTAAATTATCATTAAGGTGATTGGTTCTTCTCACACACACGTGTACACACCCAAGTACCGCGCCGAGATTCTTCGCGTCAATAAATCTAATCCACATACGATCGGCCATCAACAAATCGATCTGTGAACGAGATTAGGCCCTGGGGATTGTTTACGCCAATTGTGCTTTTTCTTTCTTATAATTTGGCCCATCCGGTTGGTCATGTTGTATCGGATTGTCTTTTTCCTTCAATGTTCCATCGATGATGGAACATTGAAGGAACTTGGCTTGCTTCGAAGCCTGATATCGATTATTGGGGTCATTAAAATTATACGCTTTAATTAACCTAATGGGTAATTAGAACATACATTTTTATTACCCTGAATCGTAAAAGTATACAATTCAATTACCCATATAAATTAGGGTAATTAAAAACGTGTAAAAAGGTACGGTTTTACAGTAATTAGATGAGGTAATCATTTAAAAAAAAAACTCACTCTTTTTTATTGATAAAAAAAGAGTGATCTCGATAAAAAATTACGTATTCCAACAAAGAATGGAAATTTTGTTAGAAGATTTCCAGGTGATCTGTAACAAACCTCAGGATTTCTCAGGAGCCCTTAGGAGCCCTTATGATTCCACAGGACCGTTCAGGATCCCTCAAAAGCTCTCAAAACACTCCAGGATCATCGCGTATTCAGCTATGAGAATAGTCGAAACGTCCATCAGTCAAGGAAACTAAGAACGAAGGGAGTGAACCTGAAAATCCATGGTAACGTAACCAAGAGCACCGAACGAATGTTCTCGTTCACGTCAGTCTGTCACAGGCCTGGTCCAGCTTACGTTCGCGTATATTTCTCTTTGGTTTCTCCTGTGCTCTCCCTCGCGCTCCTTTACCCTTCGGAGTGACAACCTCTTTTTCGTGGGACCACGAGTTAGGGGGACTAGGAAAAAAAAAGAGAGAAAAGAAAAAGCAGCGAAGACCAGACGGTGGATGAGCTTGATCATTTCTCAAGCGAAAGCAGGGAGGAAATAGGTTTTCTCTTTTCGTTTCTTTTTTTTTTCACGTGGATTGGAAGGACGGCCCCATTGGTAGCGACATGAGAGCCACATTCAGGAAAAGGGAATGTATAGCTCCGATTATCGGAGACCCAGTTGGTGCGCCTGAGAGGAGGGAACGTCAGGGCATCAAGATCACTGTTGGTGTATGATTGTTGGTGTGTGCGAACGCAGTATATGACGACCATCGAAGGAACACAAGCAAACGTGTTGAATAGTCGTACAGGGTGTCCCAAACATAAGTTATGCCTTACTCAATCCTACGCTTTTTATCATGAGGTTCTCGCCTCAAGAGCTTTCGGAAAACCTATGAGTAAGTCGATGTTTAAAAAACACTTTTCTTGCAAAATGTATTAGCATGTATTAAGAACACCCACTAGACCCAAACAAAGCCCAGTTCCATGTGAATCACGAAATGTCGAAGCTCCAATACTCATTTTCCCTGTTGAAATTAAGCAACTGTTCTTCGGGACATTTTTCACTTAAATCTATATTTTCTGAGATGTTGGTGGGTTTCATCCGAGACACCCTGTATAGAAATATGAAGGAAACATTGATTTCAAGGACTTCGAGAACCATCGTGTATTCGGATCGAATGATTCCTGAAGGAAATGTGAGGGCCTTAAAAATATCGTGCTGTGCTTATAGCCAACGTTACACAGGTGTGAGAGATTCGAAACGTCTTGGAAAAGGAGTAGTCGAGTTATCACGTTATATACTGGCTTGATCTGCTACTGAGGAAGCTGCTGCTGATGTGCACACCCTTGGAACTATCAAACCTCCACCCCTTGTCCCTTGGGTTCTTACAATACATCTACGAAGTCTCTTTCTGGTGTGAATACCATCCAAGCCAAGGAAGGACGTTGTGGACGTCGACGACGCTCGATTCCTGGGGGATCATTAACCCTTTAGTGGTGGTGGGGTGAAACGTTCATTCAAGTGCTGTCGGCAACAGTTGCGACTTTTTCCTTTATCAATTAAGCCGAGGAAGAGCTATCACGTCTGAAGGGAATCTACCGTCTATCCCGTTCGCCCAACTTGCCGAATACGAGTCTCCGTTATTCACTCAATTAGCGACTGTCGTAGTGTTTTGAAAGAGGAATGTCGAGTGATAGGAGCTGCTTAAATTATGTTTGCTAAAAAAGAGAACTAGTAGAAGCGGATCTGTGGATACCGAAAGACGACATCTGGGTAGGTCTTGATCACATTGGATCTAATAATGCACCGATCCAGGAAACTGTCGCATCATCGTGGGTTAGATGATAGATAAATACCGTCAACTTCAAAAGCTATTTACACTCTGATTTGCAGCAACCCCGCATAGAGGGATGGAGAATTCTTGATGGAGGATGCACCAGGCTAGGTATAGTGGTGCACTGATGTTCTTCTAGATATTGACGTTCAGTGTACTTTACCATCTTTGCCTCGTTCCTACTGGCAATTTAATTGCATCATTATCGTGCTGCTGAAGTGTTTAACTTTTGCAAAAGACATATGAAAGACCCTTCAAGAGGTAGAGATAAAGAGAACGCCAGGCAGCTCATGGAGAGCTTGCCAAAGGAGTTTCTCATTGTGGATGATATCTTGCCACTGTATCTAAGCATCTCAGTCTCAACCTCCCATTTGTTTTATCCTAGGATCCAAAATGAATCTGCTTTGAATCGTTCTTAAGATTTTCAGATGCCAGTTGCAATCAATCGACCAACTCAGGTGTCGTTCAACTCGAAGTATTTAATTCCCATCTCAAAAGTTACTAAGTTCGAGGAAAACTCTGCACTGACTATTTTCAGTCGTATTGATCGCAAACGTTGGCTTTATCAATGTTGTTCAGCAAAGACATTACGATTCTGCTGAAGTGTAAAAACTTAGCAACCAACTGATACGAAAGGCACCTGGAGATACAGAGATAAAGAGATGCCAAAAAGCTTGGAAGAGGTTGCCAAAAGACGAAAGTCTTCATTCCAGAGGATATCTTTCCTCTGTAACCTAGCCTCATTGAGTTTTGACGACCTCCACTTTTTCGATTCATCTAAGGCTGCAAAATGGATTACCAACCAACCCGACGAAGTCCATTTTTCATTTCTTTGCCCGAAAATCCATTTTACACAAGGCAATTCTCAGGATGCCTAAATGAAGCTCAAATTTCCATAAAGCATTTCTCATTACCATTGACAGTTCCAGCATGGATAGGGCTATCCTCGGAATCACTGAAAGTAGGACCCATCCATCAAAAGCAATCATCATACGGAAAACAGATCTACTTTCCATCCTACGACAAAGTAACTTCAAATAGTTGAGCTTCAATGTACCCAACTTACTCTCATCTTCCTGTAAGGATCCGACCCTAATTGAAACCACCATTTTGGCTCCAGGTATCAGCCAGCAAAGCAGCTGTCAATTGAACACATCACACCCGACTTAATCCCCAGATGCAATAACCTATTCTCAGTCCTTTTGGATAAAACCGTCTAAGAGACCGGAATACTTTGGAATGGAGAGAAGAGGAGGGAAGACAAGCTGGAGTCATTTCGTCGTAGTCGCGAGATGAAGACACGCCTCGGAGCATAAAAAGGTATACGGGCGGTTTGGTGAACGGTTGGGGGGGGGGGGGGGGGGGTGCAAGCGAAAAAGGGTTAAACCGCAGCAATGTCCGCGCTATTTCGGTCTGTCTGGTGGTCTGGAGGACCCCACCGTGAAATACTGGGTTTTAACTGCTCTCAAATGAGGCTTGGGGCTGTGGGGTCTTTTCGGCGTATCAGGCAGCGCAAAGAGTCGCGCTTACACCCCCTAAATTTGGCCCGCCATACAACTCGCCCCCGTCTAGCGTCTTTTCCTTACCCATCCCCCTCCTACTCCCTCCCGCTCTCGTCCGTTCTCATCTGGTGGAAATGGCGACGGGTAGACGTTAAAAAATTTGTCGCGCCTCGTCGAGCCTCTCGCTATTTCGCGGTTCGTCGTACCGTCGAGATTGCCGGTCTTACTGAAGACCGTTTCGGCGCAACCGGGTGTCGGGGAATGCCGAGTACATAATACGACTGTTCTCTAAACCCGGACGAAATTTCGGCTGTTCAACCACTTGACACCACTGCGTCTTTAAGAGGCAAGGCATGGGGAGGACTCGAGTTCCCCGAAAATTCATTTCCGGAACTTGCCACCTATGAATGAACGAGTCTGGACTTCACTGATGTACCCCTCATGAAGATCGTCGAAACGTGAAAACTGCAGATGCTAGAGGAGGATTTCTTTTCGTGGTCGTTGTGGGTGGAGAAAATGAATTCATTAAATGACATTTTTTTCATTAAATATAACGTTGAATTAAAAATATTAATGAAATCGTCAAGAATTATCTATAACCTTGAATATGCAAGCTGGTATTTCAATCGCGCCTATTTCAACCCTCAGCGCCTAAACGAACTTCATTCTATTCTGATAAGTTCGTGTGGTCAACCCCACCAAACCCCTAATGAATTAATAATATATTAGTAGTAAAACAAACATCAAATAAACATCACGAATTCTTCGTACCCTGGAATATTCAAAGCCATATTTCAATTGCACCCCTTTGAACCCCCAGTCCCAAAAGGGCATCACTCCGTTTCGATACGATCTCGAGTGCAAGCCCAGCTCACCCTTTCCAAAGTGTAGATTAGAGCGAAAAGTTGCGAGCGTGCGTAACCCGCTCTAATAAAGTATCGAATAGTAACGGCCCCCAGGGGGCGTTTATTTCTCGAATAACGTCAGCGTATTTCACGCACGTACACGTTGCCAACAGCATGAGAATTTCACTCTAACCTATACACCCTCACGTAGACATTAGCGGGTTGAAGAGGCTTCGAGAGACACAAAGAGGAAATCTAGCTCTTCGGGGGTGGAAAGTGGGGGTTGAGAGAGGATTGGGGGGTTGGTAGCGCAAACTGCAGGACGAGCGCCCTACTTGTGTCCTCGTGCCACAATCCCGTAAACTCGTTTCACTCTACACGAGGAGCTTGTGTTACGATCGAGAACGGTATACCCGTCTGGAAGTTGCGTTCCCGAAGCAATCGTGAAACATGCAAATGAAGTGAACGCTGGTGACTGTACGAGGAACGAGACGGGGACTCCCAGTTCCACGTCTCTCTGCCCCAACGTAATTCCAATAACAGCCGCGTCGACTGGAAGCTTTTCTAGCTTTTGCTGGCTACCCCCCAACCCCAACGACGTCAACCCCCATCCCTGGTCGCCATTGTTACTTGAAGACTTGGAATCGTACATGTGAAACTTGTTACCCGGTACATAGACGTACTCGTTTTATACCGAACCGAGATATTAGTTCCACCTTTCCTCGTAAAGTGGAAAGTTACCGACTCCGTTTCCCATTGAGGACGATGTGCAGAGTGGCTGCCGAGTTCTCCAGTCGGTTTGAAGAGCGTCCGATGGGGTAGAGAGATGAGGGGTGGACCAGCAGCGAAAAGGGGATGAATGGGGGTAAAGCTTGGAGTCTTTTTCTTGAGAGGGATTCTTTGGATTTGTTTGAGAGGGATGAGGAAGATCAATGATTGAAACGAAACAGGGATGAGGATGATCAAACGCAGAAAACTGGTACTGCGTTGAGCGTTTCAATACGGTGTAAGGGTTTCGATTTCGATTTTTTAAGATTTTTTGGATTGCATTGAGTGAGACGATGAGGAACAGTGATTCCAAGAAGGAGGAGCTGGGTTGTCGGTTGATGGGGCTTTGTCTTGGACATGTTAGTTGCCCTTTGAGTTGCATCGAAAGGGATGATGAGAACCACCTGCCGCAGAGAGGTACTGAGTTTAATGTTGGATGGCGGAGGTTTGAGGGTTAATAGGGTTCTGCTTTGGATTTTTTTCGGAGGTCTTTGTATTCGTCTGACAGGAACGAGGATGACCAGCAGTTGTAACAAAGAGGTGCTGGATAGGGGGTTAATGCCTGAGGGTACTTTGGGGATGAATGAGGGGTGGCTGTGGGGTTGATGAGGGACGGATCGCTGAAGGGTTGGAGGGAGGTCGCTCGGAGTGGCGTCCAGTCTGGATGCCACCAGCATTGGCTGGTTAACGAGGTAACTCGACACGTTCGGAGATAACAGGCTTCGTGCTCACTACAAGTAACTCGCGGCAAAAAATCTCCGCTTGGGTTGGTAAAGCTTCATGTAGAAGTCGAGATCGAGGGCTCTTCCGGCTACAAGATAAACGGGGAAAGAGAAAACGCGTCGGGTCGACGTGATTTGTTGAGCTGTTCGAGTTTGATGCGACCTGGTTGATGACTGATTGAGGATACTTTAAGGTCAGGTCGAATGGAATGCCTCTATCTCTGTTTCGCCCTAGTCTCAATTATACAACCTAACAGCCCCTTCCAGACACACGTCTGGTCTCATTTCGATTCTCGAAACTGTTTTGGGAAGAATCAATTATTATTACTCTCTTAATTGGACCAATTATTCAGGTATTGGATATTGGGATCAAGATTGACAAGTCACCGAAAATAAGTAACTTATCGGATCGCACATTATTGACTTGAATAAAATTGATTGATTGTTGAAACCGTCCATTTAACATAAACATTTTAAACTAAACGAACCTTAACAAAGGCAAGTTTGCAACCTCAAACGCAAGAAATTTTCATCATTTTTCAATTTGTTAAATTTCTCTGGCATTAATTTATACCCACAATATGAAGTTTTTGCTCATAATGATAACACAATAATAATGCTTAAGAGTGAGTAGAAATATTGAAATCATAGGTTTTTGACTTAGTTTTTTAGGCTAGAGTAACAAATTTAATATTCAACAGAGATTTTAGTAAAATTCCATATATTGGCAGGGTTACGATAATTCTTGCGAAACGTCGACATCTTTAACATTAATTTTTTTAAACAATGTTATTGCCATTATCACTATTTCGAACTGAAAAAAAGCAGTTGAACTTGCGTCTATCAAAATCAAGGCAATTTAAATGGTACTAAATCTCCACTTATGATTGAAATCAGTCTGAAGTCAGACTTTACTTGCCTTGAAATGAGGTCGAGGCAAGTAAACTTGAGTGAGTCCAAAGTCAGACAAAGGTTAAACTTGAGTCAATGTTAAATCAAAGTTAAGTCCAAATCCGTTTGAAGTTTATTGCCACCGGACATATTCTTATCTCCATCCAACCAATCAATCGGAACGAAATGTGGTGTTAATTTTTTCGTGATCGCCCGAGCTATCTTTTTCGAAAGAGAGGAGGCACGCGATTCTGTTTTTTTTTTTTCTACTTTGCGATACACTGTGGAAATAGCGGAAACAGAGCAGCGGGTGAGGAGCGAATGAGCGTCAACACGAGAGACCCACCAACCGTTTTCCCTTATCGAAGTGTACGACGAATCGGCCACGAAGAGCGGGGCGCGACGAACCAACGGAGTATTCTAAAAATACCCACAACTGGAATACACCAGCGTACGAATAGGTGAATAACAAGGACGGCTTGTCGGCAGCTTCGGGAGCTGAAGGGAGCTCCAGAGACAACTTACGTGCACGCCAACTAGGAAATTTGTATACAAAAAAGCGGTCAAGTGCGAATGACAGAGGGATTCCATGACTCAAATTTGAACTTAAGTTGATGTCAACCCAAGTTTACAATTCATATTGGATTTAAGTTGAACTGCAAAGAAGGGCCAAGATGAATATTGCGTCACTGGGTTCTTCTCGAGGTTACGTTAAAACGGAGGTAATGATAAAATTAGGCTAAGATTCAGTTGATTTTTCAGCTAAGCTAAGAAATTAGGCTTGTATCGATAACGATAAGAGATACTCCAAAATCTAAAGTCAGGCTGAAGTTAAATCTAAAGTCTCCTAAAATCAATCGAAATTGAGATTAAATGTTGGAGTAATCCATGATA
This sequence comes from Ophioninae sp. A BG-2022a, assembly GCA_030523105.1. Classification (NCBI taxonomy): domain Eukaryota; kingdom Metazoa; phylum Arthropoda; class Insecta; order Hymenoptera; family Ichneumonidae; species Ophioninae sp. A BG-2022a. The sequence continues at coordinate 15,738 of JAPYZI010001405.1, forward strand.
GACTGAAGGGCGGAAGTTGAATCTAGAGTTAAGTTGGTAAGAGTTGACTCAAGTCAAGTCAGAGTTAAGTTAATCGAAATTTAGGGTAAGGCTAAATTTAAGTTAGGTTAATATAAGTCAGTCTAAAGTCAGGATGAGACGTTACCTAATTTTGATTAATGAAAGTTAGTCTATCATCAGACTAGGGTGAAATAAAAAATAGGTTTACCGAATTCACTCCAAAAGTAGGCTAGGGTTACATCTAAATTAGATTAATCAAAATCAGTCTATAGTCAGACTGCGATTAAATCGAAGTCAGGTTAGTCGAAGTGATTACTGACTTAATTAAACCTAAGTCAGTCCAAAGTTTAATCAAAATGCAATGTGGGAATTCCTAGATCTCTAGATACAGAAAGGAAGCGCAATAATGTACGAATCAAGGTTTGGTTAGAGTCGAACGAGGGTAAGACGTTTCTGGCAAAAAACAAGGCAGCGGAGGACGGGGTAACGCCCGGCCAGTCTGAAAGTTAAAACAATAAACGTACCTCGGATGCAGATATCCAAAGGCCATTTACACGTCGTATGCTTTTCCTCTTTCATGCCCATACGAATCGGTCTCTTCCACTTGCACTTTCAACGAAGCCCTCGGCCTCGTTTGCTCCCTCGACAGCGCAACTCGGATATTTTTAGATCCCCGAGCCGCCACTTGGGAGGAACGCCGAGACTCTTCCTGCGCTAGATGGCGCTCCAAAGATCCCACAAATCCGATGTAAGGGCTTCGCACGTCGGATTATTACGGAGGAAAATTTCCTGCCTCGGAGAGCAACCGTGAGAATCTGATCTTTTTACGGTGGATATGGCAAGTTCCCACCTCGAACTTTATTCAAAGATTGACGGATGAAAATTATGTACGGATATTAAAGTACCCGATGTTACTTTGAGCACTCTGAGGTCCCTTTCGAATTACCTCCTTTGACGTTCAATCATTTAATCACTTTCATAGCTGATGGGGTTGTAATCAAACTTGGGTTAAATGATGTTGCTGAATGATCAGTGAAAACAGTAATCAACTGATTCATCACTGAAGGCAGCCATCAACTGGATGATCAGTAAAGACAGTCATTAACTGGATGATATCAATAGAATGTTGATGATATTGGGTTGCTGGATTAACACTAAAGACAGTCATCGACTGAATGACTGCCTTCAATGAGCAATCGACTTCAACGAAAAATGAAACCAGTCATCAACTGGATGTTGATGCTATTACTGATGACTGGATGGGCTGGATGTTGATGAAATTCAGAATCAACTTCCAGTTGACGACTTTAGTAACGCTTTTGAATCTATTTTTGGAGAAACTGTTTTTCGAAACGGCGTGCAGCGTTTCTCGATATCCGATGAATGGATTGAGTTCAAACTTGATACACTTGTTCAGTGTAATAGCAGATTGATCTTCAGTAACGTTTCTGTTCACATTTTTTTATTTATTATTTATTGGTAATATCTACAGATAGCAAATAGGTCTCTGCCACAATTTAATTACACAGAAAATTGATACGCAGATTGGTGGCACTCCGAACACAAAATTAGCCACTATCAATAAACTCCATCAGGACTAATTGTCATTTCGCCGAGGATCGGGTAAGATCTCCGTCCAAACGCGGAGATTCTGTTTCCAAGATTCTATTAAAGAGGCTGCAAGTTGCATTGTTGTCAGGCTAACAAAATTTACTTATGTAATTTCCATTGACTTCCAGAATTATATTTTCAAGCTAAGATTGTACGTCCTTGAATAAGAATCCTCAAAGTTATTTGCGTCATTTTGTAGTTCCGAATCCGTCAAAGAAAATTTGATTATTTACAAAAAATCTTTTTTCGCTGAATCCATTTTCAGTGCATTTTTTGCAAAATTAATACACGATAATGGTTAAGCGTTTTTATTTCCCTAATTTCGTATGACAGATTTTAGTTATGGAAATTAATTTAATTTCTCATTTAATATTTATTAAATTTACTTTAAATGATTTATTTTAAAATTATTATAAAAATATTGAATCTTACATTAAAATAATATATACATATTTATAAATTGTATAAATATATATTATATTATATAATATTAATACGAAACAATAAAAATACTTTTTGTTTAATGTTCGATCGCGTTCCAACATGATAAACGTCAACCCCAATTTGTAGAGCTCCTCGCGTTTGAACAAAGACCAATCATCATTCATCCAACAGGATCCCCTTGGATTCTTTCCGAGTCTACAAAAATTTGATATTTCAAAAACCAGTCAGAGAAGCTTTTTCAAAGGAGACTTCTTGTCCGATAGTTTGCCAGGCAGAGGAGGGGTTATAAAAAGCGTCGCCAGGCAGCCAAAAGGAGGGAATGATGGACACGCGGATAGTGGAACGATGAGTCAGGCAACATGGAAAAAAGAAACAACCTGGGGGTACGTACTGGGTCCGTTTATTACCGTTTGAACAGAATTGATTTCCAATTCCCGGGGCGTTCCCTGTAGGCTGCTGGAAACAAAGAGAGAAGCTTTAAGAGGGGAGAGAAGTTGAACGGTGGGCCAGCGGGAATGCGGACGATGCGCAGTCGAGTTGGAGGTTGGGTGAGTGCGAAAAGTAGTGTACGGTGTGGCACGAGGTATGGTTACGGTACCGCGACGAGGTCCCATCGAATGCTCGGTGACCCGTGAAAATGCGAATGCATGAGTTCGGCAAACATCGGCGTCACGTACAACCCACCGGGGCTTGGCGTCTCCGCCCGTCCTTACAACACTTTCGGGCCTCCGACCTCACCCACGCCTCTTACCTTCGCCTACACTCTCACCAATTTTCTTCTCGGTACCCGGTTGGTCCCTCGTCTTGTATACAGGGTGTACCCGCATTTAAATTCTACCAATACTTTCGGGATACATCGTCCGACCTTGTTGAACATTTGCAGGACTGCCACCAACCACCACCGACCATATTCGATCGTATTGGGAACATCCTCCGTTCTTAGAAATTTAATTAATTTTTTGTAACATTTAACACAATTTTTAAGAAAGGGGAATGTCCTGGATTTTTAAATTTTTATAAATAAATATTAATCATATAATTATCGTTATTAATAGTTATATTTGATTAAGTATTTATGGTGATTTATTATCACATTAATTTTAATATTAATAATACAGTTATAAACGGAAATATATATATATATATTTAAATAAAAAATTTAATAAATCAAATTTTCGAAAAACGTAACGTATCAGAGTAGATTACATTTTCTCAAACCAAATATTCGGGCCGTGATGAAAAATGTCAACGTTGACTTTCACTTCACCTTGACAGTTGCATACAAGGTCAAAACGGCATAGCCATGTTTTTGTAAGCTCGAAATGGAACAACTTGTATTAGAAATTTTTTTCGTTCAAATCAGTATTTTCGGAGGTACGAGCTTACAACACTTAACCAGAAACACCCTGTATACCGAAACGTATGCTCCGCGTTAGCGCCGTTCGATCGCACCCCCCTACCCTCACCAATTTATCCATTCGTACGTACGGTCTCTCCGCCGCCAGTAGGAAACTGCCGGAGAAAGAGCGCTGCCTCCTTTTCCTCATCCGCCGAATCTTCTTTCCATCCGTCTACCTTGAGCTTCTCCGGTCATAGGTTTCCGCGAGGCTGTCTTCGCGACTACTTCGATTTTCCTCATCGCAACCACTTCTAACGTTGCATCACTATTCCCTGTGTATCGCGAAGACAAACTCGTGGATTTCCTTCTTCTCGTTCTTCTTCTTTTTCTTCTTCTTCTTCTTCTTCTTCGTGCGCCCCCCCCCCCCCTCTCCAACCAAATCCACAATGTAGAAACTTTGAATCCGTAGTCACCGGATTGGAAATACATATTTCACGAGTCAGCGAACACCTACGGGAGCGGCTTTAACGGTTCGGATTTCGAGGATAAACTCGCGTGGTCGCCGCTCCAGGCTCGTTTTCTCTACCGAAAAGCCACGTAATTGGATAACAACGAAGGCTCCTTCGAATGGACGACGCAGACGTGATCTGTATGAGAGCGTAACTGTTGCACAGTAGAAACTCATTTATTTCACCGAGCTAGGACCGATGAAAGACATTTATTTTTTGGCATGAGAGACGCCCACACTATACCATCAGATGAGGTTAGGATGCTGGGTGAAGTTATACCGATGCAACCTTTCCCCAGCCCCCACAGTATGGGGGCTGGCGAATGGTTGCATTGGACAAATAACACAGCCAAAGAAAACCAACTAACCCAAGTGTTAGACTATGTACACTGTACGTGGAATCGTCTATCTGACGTCCGTTTCACCCCACTACGTCAGGTTTTCATCTTAAACTCAAATAATTTTATAAATTTACTTTATTAAAGTTCATGACACAAACCTTGTGTGACGGTTTTAAATAGGCTCCAGCTTCGGTTTCAACACCCCCGAAAAACATGGTTCGACCCCTCCAGGTCAAAATCTATTTATGGGGCTGTCTAATTGGCTGGCATTTCCCAAAATAATCGGTGAAAATAGACGAAAATCAATTATACCGCATATCTGCGAGGATTCCCAGTATAAAACGAAATTGGATATCTTATGATGAAGCAGATGGGATGGTTAGAGCTGAGAGAGAGAGGTCTGGTATCAATATTTCATCGGAGTTGAATTTGCCGGACTACATGATGCAGAAGGTAGTCTGTTTTGTAAATACGAAGTTTACTGGTGCTAGTTACGTTGTCGGCTAACATCATAATATTGCTATCAACGTAGGGCAACTCTTGGCACTAATGATGATCGAATACTAATGACGATCAATGTTTGGGAAATCCGTGGTTATTGGAGTGAAAGAGTGATGGACAACAACTGGACTAGGGTCTTCCAACGAAGCTGGTCTGGCTTGATCATTTCGTTCCGCATACACAAACGCGCGTTTATTCTACCTCGTCATTGGCCGGAAGACGTCCACCATCCGGGGTACCCGAATCGGATGAAACGGACAGAATCACCAGGCTAACGCAGTGGCGTGGTTAGCTGCAATTTCGCTTTGGCGCACGGACGAATTCCCTGGTCTCTGGAGTGCCTGACTAGCCGCTTGCCGGTTACAATTGCCGGGAGAATTCGATGGTAAGCGAATGAGCAAGGGGATGAAGCGGGAAAGAGAGGGAGAGAGAGAGAGAGAGAGAGAGACGGCAGAGGAAGAGAGACAGAGAGAGGGACGAAAAGGGAGTTGGAAAGGAACGTTGATATATGTGGCAGCTTGAAATAGCAAGAAGCAGTAACCCATTGCCGCGGAAGCGTTGCGATGGCTGCATACGTTGCGAGCTTTTGCTCAACGTCTGCATACCCCACTGGTTGGGTACTTAAGTGCTTCCAGCTCGACATGGAGCCAGTGTCTAAGGTGGTACCAACGAGACTCACTTTACAGCTGTTTTCTGCATGTTAGATGGGCGGGGCTGTTTAAAAATTTTATATGTGGACCCAAAGACTCTGATATCAGGCATCAAGACTTCAAACAGTCAAAGGGGCTATCGGGTTGATGGACTTGGACAATTATACGGATGTTCAATGCTGCAGGCTGATTGGAAAAGGCCGCCTTCAGCTATTGAATTCTTCAAGAATACCAGGGAGGGCGTCTAACATAAGACATGCGTGGATAAGTTTCCAGCCTGTTTCGGCTGCGACGTTACGGCTTTTTGGTCTCCGTCTCTCGAATCCTTAGATTTTTTATGGGATTGGCAACTTTGCTCCCGGGGCTAGGGGCAGCAAAAAAGAAAATATGGCTGGAGGTAGTCTTCTACGTACAGTGAGCACGGAAATTTCCAAGTGGTATGGAAAATCGAGACGAATCCCCATAGACCGGGTCTCCGACTCCCGAGTTACGAGTTCCCGACGCGAGATCATGCCTAGCAGAAGAAATATGAAAACGTGTTGAATGGAACTGTATAACCGGAAATCAGCGTCACTCGGTTAGCACAAGGCCGTTCTACGACCGTGTCTTCAATCCCGTGAGACCTACTAGCATAAATTTCGAAGGATCGCTTGGCACAGCATTCTGATACGATTTCCCCGTAGACCTGACCTACGGAGCTGACAAATCCGTTCATTGCCAGTCTCTTACCCCAAACGCGCGGACCTCCCTTCTCCAATGTCTATAAATTTGAGAAACCGCAAGAACCCCATTGAGTTAAGATATTGGATTTCGGTTTTTTGTGCCAGCCAGCCTGAAATCGAGACCTAAATATTTAAAAACGACTGGGACGGCTTCGACAGCGAGTGAACACTTCCAAGCTAAAAACAGCTGATACTGTGATGAAAACCCTTCGATTTCGACAACGAACGATGGAGGATCGATGGTAGGAAATTGGCTGAATGGAATTGATCAATCATCATCATTCAGACCATATTGATAACCGGTGTTCCATTCTTCCATTAGGTATCCAGCGAGATTTTTTCATTTCCATCTTCAGCCAGAGCCGTCCAAGTTTCATTTGGATACAATACCACATGAGAAACGACGTTGAACCGGCGTTACCGCTGTTTTATTTTCAACTCCCTGGAAAGAAACAAGAACTACGTTGTTTCAATGTACCGAAATGCGAACACCATCACCGGTAAGGTAACTCGATTTGCCGGAGTGGGTCTCCCTCGTGAATAAATCCACGTGTGCTCGCTCGGTGCTTGCAGCGTATCCTCTGATGGAAATTAACGGTTGGATAATCAAGGCTAAAAGACGAGATGGAAGTAGTGGCGAAGCGAGAGGTTGGTTATGGACAGGCTGAAGTAGATGTTGTCTGTACTGTCCCAGAATAGCAGTGTTGGTCTAGATGCGCAACTGGGGGATTCGCTAGGTGCTTAATTTCTCGTTTGAATATTGTGGAGCATCGTACGGTAGGAGTGAACGAAAAAAGCCGGGGCACAGTCTGGATTTTGTGTTCACCAAGAGCTGGAGAATCGTCGCCACTTTGTATACAGGCTTGCTGTAAAAGAACTAGGCACCTAGATACTCCCTAAGTTTGGATCGTTTGAAGAACATGGAGGGCATTGAAGAGCCGGAAGCTTTGTCTCCGCGCACGTCTGTTGGAAGGACGTGACGTGCATGATTGAGGCTAGCCGGTGGTGACTCAAAGGCCTGTGTAACAAGTCCTGCCACCGTCAAACGAGATAGGCGAAGGTACGAGAGAGGGTTGGATGTACGATTGATTGAGCGGGCGAATTGATATTGGAGTAACGAATGAATTTGGTGAGTCGGGCCGACGCTGCGCATCTCGGTGGTTTACCCTCAGACAATACTGAATATTCCGGCTATTGGTCGACTCTCCGGTATTCTCGTCCTTCGCTCATTATTCAGAAATTAGGGTACCGTGATTCGGGGCTGGTACGTGACTATATCTGTCGGTTTGATCGGGGAATCTCGATGGAGGGGCCAGTCGTCGTCATCTCCGTAGAGACCCTTCTCCCTCCCCCGCTCCTCTGCGCCCAGACATGGAAAGCCACCACGCGGACGTCGACACCGAGAACTAACAAACCGTGCTTCATTTGAATGCGGTAAACCACCGAATCGTTGGTAATTCGATCTGCTCGTCTTTCCATCTCTCTCCCACTCGGTTCACTCGGCGTTTCGAATTGTCCGCGCATGGAGCCCTGACAAACTTTCTCTCCAAGTTTGATCGCCACCCTGGAGCGTGTTGACGCCTGACCCCGGTTTTGGCAACTGTGGCCGACACCAACGATCCGCATCCTCCAGGTAAAGACCGTTTCTCAATGAGGGCTAGCTAGAAGACAGCACGATAGGATGTTCATCGGGGGTCGAGGGGGATTTCGGACCAAGGAATCAGCCTACGTTGCACACGACATCGTAATCCCAGACTCTCCGAGAATTATTGAAATATACGATGGAAATCCAAACAACTTTGTGAGAATAAATCTGGCCTAGCCCGAATAAACAAATTTTGGCCATTTATTCATATGGACTAGCTGATAAGTTGTAAAGGATTTCAAACTTCTGACTATCTGATAATTATAACACGTAGAACTTTACATTTACGTGAAATAGCTGATGTTACCTGGAGGATTCTACAATTTTTTATCGGTTTGTTTAGTGGCAGTACTAGTTCAGACACTGCCTACACAGTACAGTAATAACTACAGTGGTATCGAATTGGGTAACAGTCTTGTTGGATCCGTTCAATTATTGGTTACCAGTCCAGATAGTCGGGGGTACCCGTCTGGGTCTAGTCGACATAGAGATTCTACATAAATTGTTATCTAATTTGGTATCAGTCTAGGTATACATTTGGATATATCCTAGCACCCCGACTTTGTAATCCCAGATTCCCCTAGGATTATTGAAGGACGTGATGGAAATTCAAGCGACTTTGTGAGAATAAATTTCGCCTATCCTGAATAAACTAATTCTGGAAATCCATACCACTGGACATTTCACTAGTAGGATGTAAAGGTTTTCGGAATTGCGGCCACTTGATAATGGATTACATTTACATGACCAGAGTCTGCATTCTACTTTTCATTCAGGCTATCCGCAGACATGTACATTATGATGGAAAGCGGTCTTGTTGATCCATCGGATTGGGGTTATGTTTTCGTTGCTTCTGATTGGAACCTCCGCTCTCCATCTTTCTCTATCCTTCAACCGTCAATGCTATTACACTTGACTGACCGTAAAACTATTTTGCAACTCGAACTATCCTCTTTGCCCTGTCGAAGATCCCTTTATCGCAAATTTTGGTGCTTACATATTGACCATCTCACGATCCACCAAGATCTATATGCGGAATATGTGCGAGTAGATTCCATTGGCAATTTTGAGTGCATCAAAAAGGAGAACGCAGCGTTATTTCGGTCGATGATAAAAATGCTTTCGGTACTAAAGCGTTTTGTCTGCGGAGTTCAAAGTTGCTCGGTTTTCTCATGTACCAGGCAAGTCGGTTCATTGGCACAAGCTAAACAGTCTGTTGGATCAATATAACCAGACGTTGAGGCCTTAGCAGTAGTGTATCGATTGAAATTCCTCCAATGACGTCTTCGTTAGCCATTTCTTAACGCAAAACCTGAATCGCCAAATATTCGTGGAGTACATCTGGTATTCATCGTTCAGCTGTTCATTCAGATCTAACAACTAGTTAGTCAACGATAGGGATCTGAAATGTTTTTACCCTTTGACATGATGAATCTTGTTGAAGGACGTTCTTTAATTAGAGCGGTACGACAGCCTGCTCAGTAATTCTAATTGCCACCATTTCTGGCAACAACCGCCAGCTCTATAGGTCAAACTTTTACGTTTGAATCGCGGAACGTTTTGACCAAAAGTTGCGAGGGTTCCAACGCTAAGTTGGAGTTAGGTTGCGCCAGGGGTACGATGCGGAGTCTAGGTTTGGCCTAGCTGGCCTAACACGAGTCATGCGACCGGAAATAGGAATTCCAAGACGAAGAACACGAAGGAGGTAGTATTACACCGCAACGAGTGGTTGCCTGGATCTCGAGAATGGACGGTGGAGCTAGCCTCGAACGACAGCAGTGCGGAATCGACAAAAAGTTTCTTGCAACGGAAACCACCGAACCGCGCCATTATCACCAAACGGCACAACCAGAATCGAAACCGCAGCGGCACCATTACAGGATCAAACAACGCCTTCTGAGCCACCTCACGGTCCCACGTTGAAGGCTGCGGGTTTTGCGATGCAGTTGCTCCAAGCGTGGCGCAATTACATAAATTCGAGCAATCGCTGCCATCAATGAAAAGCAATGATACGTGGGATCAAGGGTTCTTTAGGAAACGACATGTTTGGGGTTGTTCGCTTGTTACTACCAGCACCTAGATTTATGTCATCAAACGATACTATCAGCATTGGCGTAGCTCACATGTTTTTCTGGGGGGAGGAAGGGGTTTAGGGAGATCTGGAAGAGAAAACTGGCTGTGGTGACAGCGGTTTTTTTTTAAGTAAATAAAATTTTAATTATATCAGCTATTAAATTAATTAAACTCATAGTTAGTCTGAAGGACACTTCCATTGGAATATATTGAATTTTAAGAGTATCTAAAAAAATGAATTAGAAATTCGATTGAAATTCCGGTACCTCTGAAAAATTCTCAGGTTTGGACGACTGTCCAAAGTTTGTTGGCATCTATGCTGACGTCTTCGTTTGCACCCACGCAAAAGGAATGTAATCAGCAAATGAACATTCCACATGGATCCCATTGACAACTTCCTCGCTTTGTTGGTAACTACAACTATCGAGAAAGCAGCGAAGTGATTGCGTTGGAAGATTTAGCACTTCGCCAAGTATCCAGTACAAAGTTTCAACGAGGTTCAATCTTACGAGGTTCGCCTGAGATCCTGAGTGGCCACTTTGTTCGGTGGATTTTAGGAAAATTGCCATGGGGCTTGCGGGATCACAGTGCTCCGATAATGCGTCCTCTGCGAAGTGACAAGACCACAAGTGGGGCCCTCGCACACGCTGTTGGACGCCTGCAACACTTTCTCGATCACGAGACGTTGGGAACGCGTTCACCTGTCTGCCTGCACCAAGGCTTCTTCTACTTACGTGCCCTTCTCAGCCTCGAACGCGACATTCGTCAACGCGGTTGGGGTTTTAGTGTCGCCGACACTCCAACCGAACGCAAATAATTCCGTATGTGGAGAACGGCCCTGTTGAAGCCTGTCAAGGATTTGTTACAACCTTCGAACCTAGCTCTAGTAGGAAAAGTTTAGGAGCAGTCTTGTTACTTTGGATAGGTGTTTGAACAGCTTTTGGAATCATCGGTACGATCAATTATTCACCTAGATCCGCTCAGAGTAATCCAATTAGTGCTGTTAGATTGGTAGTCTAGTTTGTATTCGTAGTATCAATGTAGGCAGGGTTGGTACTAGTCTAGATAATTGCAATCTAAATAATCAGGGTTGAAATAGAGTGATATTAGGAGGTCTAGTACTTATTAACTACCATACAGGTGTACGTTTGATACAGAACTTCTCATGTTGATAGTCCACCAATGATCAATCTTTGGTGGTCAATATGGACCACAAAAGTGGTCCTCATTCTTTGACGTTATCCTTTCTAGCGAACGATAAGGAATTGACCCTGCCAATACCTTATCGTTGTACAGGCAGACTGAATACAGACCCATCAAAATCCTGCGCTCGTTTCAAGGACCAACCAAGTTCTGGGCAAGACAAAAGTGATTTCTACACCAAATGGGTTCTCCTGGAGAACCGGGGGTACATAAATTCGACCTCTGAGGAGGAAGAATAGCGCGAGGGACTGAGGGAATACATTCGATGGAGATATATGTCGGACCCGATGGAATATAAATCGATTGCTTCTCAATGACTGCTGGAAGACACAAACACTACGGTCCTCGATAATTTGCAGTTGCGAAAAGCAAAATACATTCCCGTGCGGGTTGTATCGGCCGATGGTATAGTAATGGCCACGTTTTTCAGGAACTCAGCTCTTGGTATTATGTAAGACAAGCACGTAACATCAGAACTCAAGGAGGGCTATATTTTTTTCCCGGATCGTCTCATACTCCACCTAGACACTTTCGTCCCTCCACCAAGCCACCGATTTTCCCTTTTACACGCTCTCCGACGGGCTCACCATCGGCTAAGTAAATAAATAATAGATCGACCAGACTTGCGGTTCCACTCGTACGTGTACGACGGAAAAACCTTTTGAGCATCCTCCCCACTGACACTTTCGTCTGTATTCCATCCCCGAAGCCTCAAACCCTATTTCGAAAGTGTGCACACGTTTGGTGAAAAAAAAACGGACTGGTGGCCCACTTTCTTTCTTTTCCCTCTTTTTATTCGCCCAACGACTCACGCCCCTCCCAAAGTAGTATTTCCTTCTCCACGAACAATGGACATTCAGGAACATATTTTTTCTCAACTTGATAATTACTTGTTTTCAATTTCGTTAATAGCCTGCCTTCGGCGAATTGTTAAAATTTCCGTTCCAATGTTTTCCCCCAGGATATTAATTTTCAATTGGTACAACAGATTATCTGGATAATTCGAATAAATTATTGGGGATTTGCGTTTCGCTTCGGAAAATATTTTTTGTTTGGAAAGTAAACTAGTTTTATGAGTGAAAGATTTTTTCAAAATTGTATATTGGTTTATTTTATATATATATGTGAAAGACTTCAAAGATTTATTTTATTCGTTTTCATTTAATTTCGTAATTTTCTTTTGCAAGATATTTTTTACTCGAAAAATAAGCTGGTTTTTATACTTTGAAAGAAATTTACGATTTTTTTTTTTTGGGGGATACGAGTGAATGATTTTTTCTCATACATATTTATACATTTATGAATAACAAATTGCTTAATCTACATTTTTGGTCGTAATTCGAACATTTCTTTCAATCGCTTATCATTTTCGCAATTTTCGTCATTTTTATCGACATTTTTATTGAAGTATTGGGACTTTACCAAAAGTAGATTTTTTATATTTCATTTCAGACTATCCGAAGCATTGTTTAAGTGATAATAACTCCTTGTAGATACTAGTAATAAAATAACTTTAAATTGTAATGGCTTTTTTGAGAATAATTTATCCATGTAGAAAAATATAAAAAATCGTAAACCATATATCAAAAGTGTTCTAGCTGCGAATATTTTGGTCTCGTCCGCCAGGAAATCTTGCTTGAGCTCGCGCCCAAATTACGTATTATGCAAACCCACCTCTGGGTCTTCGGGTCTTTCCTATTCCAACGGTGGCAACGTACGAAAAGTCTCTCACTTCGGTTTCTTCAAAACGAGGTGAAGTTGCTTTTTTTTGTTTAAAATTCATGGAATAATAATGCATGAAAGTGCATTGCGAGTTAATGGAAAATACATATGTACACCCACACGTATATATATATATATATATATATATATATATATACGTGTGGGTGTACATATGTATTTCCATATATATATATATTTACATGGTGTATATTACACTGTGAATCTATGGGGTTTTTTTTTATCCTCAGGTATCTCGAGACGTAATTTTTTTTCTACCCCTGCGATGAAGCTGAGCACGAAAATAGTTTGAATCTCATTTCTGATGAAATTCGTTTGAAAGGATATTGCACCATCAGAATTTTTCTTTTGTGGATTCAGTAGCCAAGAATGAAAAAAAAACTGATTTGCACGTTGGGAATAGACGTGACATTTTTTTAAATTCCACTAATCGTATTATTATTTATTCATACAAACTATTTTAATACACAATACATACGATAGAAAAAATCACATTATTCAAGATTTCCGATAAAGACTCTCGATGTATTGAATTTTTAAATAATTGAATTATTGAATAATCGAAAATGAAAATACGATTTTATTTTTTTTTCACACTATCGATCGTACAATTTTGATATCAGTTTTAATATTTATTAGTACGATTGAACGAATAAGAAATAATTAATGTGATCAGTATCAATTTGAGAAAAAGGTTTTGGATCATATTTTCCTCGCATCTGTGAACATTTTTGTTTGTAGTGTTTCGATGTATAGATAGAACGAATTAGCCTGGATAACAGTGATGGTACTTCTTATTTATTTATATATAATAATAATAATAATAATAATAATAATAATAATAATAATAATAAATCAATTGACTAATAAATATTCATAAATAAAATACTGTGATAATAATCTAAAATAAATAATAGATATGACCACCACAAAAAATATAATATCTTTATTAAAAAATTAAAAAATCGAAACACTAGAAAAAAAAATGATCTGTATTGAAGAAAAAAAACGAAAAATAGAAAGATAAGCCAAAGCGATTCGTAAACAATAAACATTTCGATTCATTGATCGCATATCGGAAAACGTTCGAAGCGTCATCGATCGACCAATATACATTCGTCGGGTTGGGAATGGACGACTTGCCCATCAAACACGTAGGAACATTCGAGTAGGGTACAGGGTGGTACCGGAAGGCCAATTGTATCGGCACGTTTGTCAGTTGAATTCCATTGGTTATTTCAAGTCGAGGGAATGAAAAAGCGGAGAACGGAACGTGCACCGAAACGACCGGAAGGTAAGAACGACGGAAAATAAAATGAAGAGAAAAAAAAAAGGACATTCGAGGCTGGAAGGGCGGAGGTGAAAAAAGGAAAATGGGCGGGAGGAGTAGGGGGGGAGGGGGCAACGAAACGCCTCGGTGAATTCAGTTGGATTCGACTTCTGGCAGATACGAGCCGGACCGTGCTTCGAATCGCAAACCAACCGTAAGACCTGAACCGGCCTACCCCGAGTCTGCCAACGTCAAGACATTGAAAATTAATAACAAAAAAAATATTTAACGCTGAATAAAATATTTAAAGACGTAGAAAAAATTAAAACTTTACAAACAGCAATTTACAGACAAACGATACGAAAATAATGAAAAAAGGTCGTCAAAAATAAAAAACGTTGGAAAATAATTATTAATCGTTGCAAAATTTTAAAACGTTGAAAAAATATTATAAAGCAAAATAAGAGAACGTTACAAAAAAAAAATCTACGCGCGTGTACCACGATACAACCAATAAAATGTCCACAAATTGACCGGAATAACAAAAACAATGAAAAAGATCCAAAAATACATTTAAAAAGGGTATAAAAAATTTGAAAAAGAAGAACGTTAGAAAAAATATGTCTACATACAAATCTACGATGCACTCTACCAATTTTAAGACAGTGAAAGATAAAAGAAAAAAAGAAAAAATGTTTAAACGTAGAAAAAAAAATAAAAAACGGTGCTAAGATAATTAAAATCGTTACAAAAAAAACAAAAACATGAATACATATATAAAAATGTTGAAAAAAATGGTTTAAATGGTCCAAAAAAACAGAAACCAAAATCATTCCTAACCAAATCAAAATCGATACAAAAAAATCAAGAATGTTACGAAAAATATTGAAAAACGTGAAAAAAAATGTTACAACAAAAATCTACACGCAAGCCAAGGATACTCTGGGCGACATTCGACTTCGTGTACGTTCGATCGAGTCTTCCCATATTTTCCGCGCTCGACCGAGCGTAAGATGGCGCGCGCGCGCGTACCCGATCGTCCGACCGGAAAGATTCGACAAAGAGAGTAGACTTATTGGCCGGCGCCACTTTAACCGTTCCCTCGACTAGGGATTGAACCTATTCCAAACTACCGTGCTCCTAAGTATGGAAACGTGCGCCCCCTTAATCGCTGTTGGCAATTTCATGACCTTAATTTGGGCGTGAGTTTATTTTGGGATAAATATTTCGGAATGTCAATTTTATTTCGACTTTATTTTTTATTTCAATGTCGATAATTGGATATTTGTGCTGAAAAAAAAAACAAATTCTAAATTCGATGAAAAACGTGTAAAAAATTTCGATTTGTAAACATTTTTGGATTGTGGATTTTGAGTTTATCATCTAAAGCTTAAAGCCGTTTTGAAGACCTCAACCCTTCAATACCGCCTCCTGATACTTTTATGACGATCATTAGGGAATAAGGATATTTTGAAAATAGAAATATCGGAAAAATACGTATTCGGAAAAATCGGTAAAATATGTATTCGGAAAAAAAATTCAAAGTGCAGAACCAATTTTCTTGGTTTGGTTGTCAAATCCAGAACTGCTAAATAAAGTTACGAAGAATGTTTTTTTTTTTTCAGTTCCATCCTGACACAATAATTTTTTAATAAAAATAGCATTTTTATCTTATGAAAAATGGATGCACTCAAATGGGAACGAAACGTTTTAAAACGGGTGTAATTTGTGTGAAAATAATGACAGCGAGATTGCAAATGACATCGCATGTGGAAAAATAAATTCGTGGACAGTGAAGGCGAAAAGGGAGTTCACGGTTGTGAACTCCGGGCCGGGAGTTAATTAGAGCTCGGTGGAGTACGAGTGGTAAGTCCGATTCGTCGGTGCTGTGCCAGCGGAAGGAACTGTACCCGTGAAGAAATACATGGACGAGGGTGGCTGACGAAGGCAAAAGAAAAGTCGGTCGCGAAGCGAAAGAAAAAGATTCTGCAAGAGAGGGAAAGAGAGAGAGAAATGGGCTTCAGTATGAAAGGTATTTACAGGGTGAAAAGAAAATTTTTAAAGTAAAAGGACCAAGAGGGACGAAAAGTGACCAAAAGAGACCAAAAAAGACCGCAAGAGACCAAAAGAGACCAAGTAGGACCAAAAGTGACCAAAAGAGACCAAAAAAGACCGCAAGAGACCAAAAAAAACCAAATAGGACCAAAAGTGACCAAAAGAGACCAACAGAGAATAAAAGGAACCAAAAGGGACTAAAAAGTACCAAAACAGACGAAAAGAGACTAGAAGAGGCCAAAAAGGATCAAAAGAGATCAAAAGAAAACAAAAGGGACCAGAAAGGACCAAAATTGATCGACGGGAGAAATCTCTCTTCAAAGGGCTGAACTACTGACTTTTGGACATTCTTTTGAAATTTCGTGATTTTTGAGATTCTGGAAAAGTGACCGAGGTAGTCGAACATTTTTTTTCCGTTTTAAAAGTATTAAAAGGGTCTGTTTAATCGAAAATTTTCAGCTGATTACGAATATCAACGAATTTTCGTCGAAAGCACTGCAGACAGCAAAAAAAATCACGATTTAAGAAGTTCTTTACAATTTTTGCATGGAAATTTTGGGTTCTCGGGGAAATAAATGGTATATTCGTATTCAGGGAATAAAGTTACATCGAAATGGACCATTAAAAAAAATATAAAAAATCCGAAATTTTTTTGGATTTTTCGGGGAAAAAAGTTTTTTCACTAAATCGTGGATAACTTCTTTTCCTTTGGGATTTGGCACTCCACCTTGTGCTCAATCTTTTTGATATGACTTTCTCGTCAAAATGCTTTTTTAATAATTAAAATCCGATGAATTTTCGATTTTTGGCAGAATTTCAAAGTTGGACCATCGATTTTTGCAAATTTTTCCATACATACTATTTAAGTTAGGTAAAGACCTTTTCCAAACACTCCCAATGAAACCCCAGGGCATAGAAAAAGCTCGTTCTACGATCTTTTGAAATCTCGTGATTTTTGAGATTCCGGCAAAGTGGGCCCGGGAGGTCGAAATTTTTTTTTTCCGTTTTTTAAGTATTAAAAGGGTCTATTTAATCGCAAATTTTCTGCTGATTACAAATATGCCCGCGTTTTTGCCGAAAGTACAAAATTGGACTGGGAAAATGCAAAAAACTTTTCTAGAATATTATTTGGACATTTTTCCCTGCTGCAGCTTACGGTAGCTATCGTAGCGACGGAGGTTACGAATTAGTGCAGTGAGCAAGTGACAAGTCGCAAAATGTATTGATTAAGCGATTGAACAGTATGGGCGGATTTTCAAATTTCGATGTGGCTAGGAACGTTTTTGTCATTCCCTTAATTCGACTCGAAACACCGCCTCTAAATTAATCTCTTTCAAGGTCGTATTATCGGTCACCCTTTATAGATATATGATATAGTAATAAAAATAATATTAATGATAATAATGATAATTATGATGAAATAATTGTTTAAATTCAAAAGATAATAATAAATAATTATTCAACGAATAATTCTTTCAATTTTAAAAAATAATAAGTATGAAAAACAATAAAACAATAATAATGATAATAAATCATTTAAAAATATTAGTAAAACGAGTAATAATATTAGCAAGAGATTTTCATGGATTAAGGGGCCTTCAGTATCACGAAACGAATGAAATAAATGTGGAATTAGCCATTTGCGCGCATGGCCCCTCTTATTCGCAAAGTTTCGAGTTTTAATGACGTTTGAGAGTACAAGGCGCCACGATCCCGCAATCCGCCTTAAGGTCGTTACAACCACCCCCGCCCTGGGGGCACTCCGCGGACCTCCCTGCTGATGGCAAATCTTCGCGTTCGCTGTTACGCGGGAAAATCTCCTTTGCGCCACCCGGCGCGCTCGATCCTTTGCCCCTTTTGCCTCGCTTTTTCTTCGCGTTATCCACCAGCGATATACATTGACACGAATGTACAGAGTGTCGTTCAAAGAAATGGGACACGTCGATAATTCCAAAAACACCTACAAAATCCCACGGCTATTATTAAATTCTAATATTATTTATCTATTATTAAATTCTAAATCATTTAAAAAAATTATTTTTAAAGACAAATATTTTTTCAATAAAATGGTCGGGGGATCGAGTTCGAAAAATTCGATCTTTTAGAAAGTAAAACATAAATAAATAGGAAATTCGAGGAATTGAACAAAAAATAAACAAAAACGAAATATAAGGAATTAATAAAAATAAATAAATAAAAATAATCAATTAATAACATTTAAAAAAAATTGGGATACACGAATCCACGACGTGAGGATGACTTCGAAATCGATTCGATACGACCAGTTAAACCTCAACAAATCAAAACATATATATAATTTTGAGAATTAGCGGGTGTCCACTTTTTAATGAGTCACTCGGTATATATGTGTTCGTGCGGGTTTGTCTATATTTATACTGAGTGCGGAGCTACCCTAGCCAAGAGTTTCTCGCGTTTCTCCACCCTTAAACATAACTCGTTCCAATTTATATCTCAATTTATCGAGCTACCGAACAGGCAGTTGCATACCGGAAGATTTCTCGCCAAAGTGAATCTTCGAATATTGCATCGGAGAAATTACCAGAGTGACAGGGAACCCGAAGATAGAGAGAAAGGGAGAGACTTGATTTGATTTGGGATGGCGGGGGATGGACCGAAAGCGAGTAAATATACATATATATATTTACATTTCATCAGTCGTATCTATTCGCAGATGTTAAATGAGAAATCCATGAGAAATGCGAGTTTCTTGTCCGAGTATATTATTCCTGAAGATTAAACAATTCCGATGACATCTTCGAGCGCGAATTCTGTCAATATCGACCCCAATGAAACAGGACCGAAGGAAGACAAGGAACATTTTCGAGAATTCCACCCTTAAATCAATATAAATATCAGTATGCTATATATAAATAATAATTCCGATAAGAAACACATAATGCTAATAATAATCATTTTTTTTTTGCTTTGCGAAATATATTGTTAAATATAACAATAATAATAATAGTTATTATTATTATTATTATTATTATTATTCATATGTGAAGTACTCTATATTATTTTATATTATATTTATTATGTAATATTCGGGTTATATAAAAATTATAATAATTATCACTTTCATATAATACACAAATATATACTATATTATATTATATATAATATATTATATTTACATTACATAAAAATGGATAATCATAATTACTCCAACAATCTTTGTTTATTATCATTGTTTAAATCTGCATAAAGTTGTGGGAAAAACGCGTAACTAAATACATTAACAAATCAAACAATAATATTCAAACAGATGTAATAAATAAATAGGAAACAAATGGGTATAATAAATAATATAATTAACAATATATATGTTACTTTTAACAACAGAATGTTGTTGTTGCGTTTCTAAATGTATGCAATAAACAAATACGTATGATAAACCCAAACGACTAATTAAAGAAACGAACAACGACAATAAGCAAATTTCATTCACAAAGAGGCCAGAAACGAATTTATTTATAAATCGGTCATTACAAATGGCAATAAATAATTCGTTGCAACGCCTGTACGCGCGGTTGTGTTCCCTTTCGTCATAGATTCGCAATGACGACGCGTGCGACGATTAGAATCATCAAGATGACGTACAGAATGGAGAAGTACGATCGCCACCACTCGCACACGTTTTCCAAGAATCTTTCTCCCTCTCTCTCTCTCTCTCTCTCTCTCTCTCTCTATTTATCCATCTCTCTTCGTCTCTATCTATTTCGTGCATGCGTAATACCAGTGCGCAATCTGACCCACATCTGCATTAGCGCTTGCACGCAGATGCGATGTTTGAAATATATATATATATATATATATATATATAAGGTGTAGCGATGGATCGAATTGCCATGCAACCCATATACGAAGACAAAACCATCTCCACTTCTCCTTCGTAGCATCGAACTAGTCAAAAGGGGAGGGGGGAGATGATGATGATGATACAGTTTGTCGTGACCCAGTGTCACTTACTTTCGGGCACGGTTACAAAATAATAATGAAATAGGGAAAAGCAATAAGAATATAAACTGTGAGAAACAAACCAAACAACTGTAATGGCAATATTAATAATAAGTTAAGCTAAAAAACAATAGCCAACGATGATATGACACTTTAATTGTAATGATTGTGGATGTAACGATTATTGAAAATATACGAAATAAAAAACGAAAGGTAAATAAAGAAAAGAATGATGATTATAGTATAATTAATATTATATATATATATATATATATATATTTGTAATAATAACAACAACAACGATGATAATAATAATGATAATACCATTAATAATAAAGGAGCTGAGAACGTACGTTGCTCGGAGCAATGAAATTCACCAGAAAACAAAAACAATTATTATAAATATATATTTTTTAATGACTATATGATTAGATAATTTAAAAAATAATGATAATGCTAATAGTAACGTGAAGATTGAAAAAACTGAGAGCGGGAAAGAGAAAGGAAGTTATTTAAAAGAGAAAAGAAAAATAATAATGTTAGTGATTGGTTATTATAATGAATAAAAAACTAATTAAACTTTTATAGTATAACACTGTTGTCATGCGTAATACTACTGTTTTCTCTGGCCTACGATTTATTTCTAACGCCCAAGATAACGATAATAACAACAATGACAAGAGAGAGAGAGAGAGAGAGAGAGAGAAAGAGAAAGAGAGAGAGAGGGAGAGTGCTCTAAAAACTGACAGAATCTCTAGCAAGGGCCACGAGCTGCAGATGCTATTGCAATCCCGCAAGTGGAGCGGATCCGAGACGAAGCTGCGCGCTTGCACAAAACTCGGTACGCCTCGCCAGCTTACTTCATCCTCTGTGCACCGATTAACGAATAGATAATCGTTTCTGCGTGTGGGCTTTTATGGAGAAATCATTATCGAGATGTTTTGTACGAAAGATAATGATACGAAGATGACTAAACTCGTTTTCTCTCGAAGGAATTTATTTCTGATCAAACTAGAGACGGTGTGATACTATTGGACGCAAACGACCCGCTGCGACCGGCGTGTGGGTAAAAATGGCGATTCAAACACTTTTTGGAACAATTAGGCTATTAACGGTGCATTTAACCATCTAAATCGAAATCCTTATCGTTTTATAATAAAAAATGGCTTTCCGGATACCTCACAGAAGCCTCAATATCGCCCAACGTCGCCGAAGGTCACCCAAACTCACCTTTGTCACCTTCCGTGTCGTCACTCTTACGTAACACAATTCTCAATAGAACCCAATCCCATCAATTTCAGAGCTCGTTTTACCGACTCGATTTAACATTAGCATCACTTTCGATGACCTCGGTGTTTGCGGCCAAGGTCATCCAAGGTCACTCAAGGTCATCCAAGGTCAAATTGGCTATCGTTAAGCTTTCGCGAAACGAAACAACTTTTGTTCGAAACTTTTGTCCCTCCGATTCGTAGTTTCTGAGATACAAGCGTGTAACGCTCTGTCGAAGACATCCTGTATATGAACACGAATTTTTATTTGTAAAATGAGATAATGTAAATATAAAAATTCATTTGTCTCTGTAAATAAATACAAGCGTCTCTCTCACTTGTTGGATTTCTTAGATGTTACGTTCGCACGCCCACGCACTGACATCCCAAACGGGGATGGCTGATCTGGCGTTTACAGCTATCACTTTAAGCCCGACGGATGTTTGTCTCAATGAGCGGCGAATCTCATATATACAGGGTGGCCAGAAAAGTGGAAAATACGTTTTATTACATTATACCAATCCAAACAAGCCGAATCAAAATGTGTGTGTGTGTATATATATATATTCGAATCAAAATGTGTGTGTGTGTGTATATATATATATATGTATGTTGTGTGGATTTTTATATATATTATTTTCTATATTTACTTCATATATATTATTATATTATTATAAAAAAAATATATATTTATAAATTTTGTAAGACACTGTATTACATTAGGTCTATCAGAAAGTCCTGTCCGTTTCTATGATAACAATGCTCATGTTCGGCTCTCTATTTTTATCGCTTAATGTCTACATACTGACGTAGAAAATTAGCTCAAACAAAGTGAGATCGAAAATTGATAATTAAAAATTGAAAAATCATACTGCATCGAGATAAGGCCAAGCTTTGATAAAATATAAAACGAAGCTGCGATAGTCCTCTTCCAAAATTCGTTCACTAAAGTGATAGACGATTTTTTATCGCCGAGATATTCGATCTTTTGTTCGGATAAAAAAGTCACAGGTTGTCCGACACTTTTGAGAGACTCTGTATATATACACAGGTCTCACCACACGTAGCTGTCGAGTCGCTTTTGTGCGACTAAATAGGGTTAGTTTTGCGCCCATGCGCCAAGAGCGAAGTTCATTTCGACGCTCTCACACGATGGCCCCTTATCGCAACGTATATACAGGGAGAGCACGAAAATTCGGTTATATATTCGATCAACGTAGAAACAACGAGGACGCGGAAAACGAGGACGGCAACGATAAAGGCCGCCATTTTGTTTTGTATGCCTGTGCACCAATATGCGTGTGAGAAATGGAAAACAAATATTTTCCCTACCTTTGAAAAAGGAAATTCGAAATGATAGATAAAAAATCATTTGTATTAAGGGGCTGAGCCTTAATACAAATTGTGATCATCCGACAACCAGGGTTCTTCGTAAAACTACGATTCGAAGAAACATTTTTATTTCATCAGCATGATTATTTTGTAATTATTGTTAATGTATAATTCCAGTGTGTTATGAAAATTACTTAAATAATAATAATAATAATAATAATTATTATTATTATTTGATTTTTACTTTACGTTTTTAGGAGGTAAAACATAGGCATTGTTATTAGCACTTAAGTTAAGTTCAAGTACATTATAAATCGTCACGTAATTAATGAAGATTTTATTATTAATTACTATTAATCATTTTATTATTCATTATCCGTTTTTCAGGTATAAATATTTCAAGTTTCAGTTAGCTGGAATCCTCACAATAAATTCAAATTTATTGGATTAATTATTAGTTTTAATTGTGAGTTTCAATAAACAATCAAAGCAACGAAACAACTAACAGGCAGTATTTTTTAAAAATACATAATATTAACTGACCAGGAACGAATGTAAAATCGATCGAGAATAATAATGCTGATTAATCGAGGATCGTTTAAGATCGAGTGGGAGTCCACATCCGGCAAGGATCACGACGTTTCTGGAGGCGACAATGGCATCACCCTCGTCATCCCGGCGTGTCATAGAATTTCGAATCTCGTCGGTGGCATCGACGTATAAGTCCCCGAGTGCATTCTCATCCTCGAAATCGTTGATTCCCAATCAGTTTCCATCTCATCGTGTTTCTCAGTTTTTTTTTGTTTTTTTTTTCTTTATTTCGTTCTCAAGCATTCCATACGAAATTCCACTGCGTCGAGCGAGTTCTCGAAGGCGAGTTTTCAGACAAATATGGCGAGGATCGAGTTCAGCGAGAATGCAAGATTGGAGGGGGCGGGGGGCGGGAAGGCGAGTGACTAATTTGCGAGACGATGCGTTTGTTCGAAGGCTGGCATATCGTCGCTTTGTTTCCTGCTCCGTCAGTATCCGACGCGAAAAAGGCAATCGGCTGAACGTTGTTATCCGTATCGGCGATGATTCGCGATGTCATCGATCCTCGCGTGTTTAAAGGTAATCCAGGAATTATAACAACGATGCGCATTATTATTATTGTTTTTTTTGTTTTTGTTGTTGGAATAAGATAAATCATAATAATGACGGTGACAATGGTGATAAGAAAAAAGGTGATAACAATGGGATCATTGATAAAGATGATATTAATCGTCGATACGATTGTTTAATAATTTGATTAGTGTAATAATACTTCAATAATAATAATGATAATAGTGACAAGAACAATGACAAAAACAACAACAACAATAATAATAATTGTAATAAAGATAACAAGCATCAATTCGATTGTTACATTTATTGGCAATAATTATTGGTTATTTTATAGTATAATTAATAATAATATGAATCATCAACGATATTATTTTATTTATTGTTATCAAACTTTTATTTTTATTACATTTTACAGGAAGTAAAAAAAATAATATTATTATTGTCATTATTGTTTCTATGGCTATTATCGTTATTATTGTTTGATAATAAAACCTGCATTCGACAATAACGTCCGTAATAATAGTGATGATATTTTTCTTACCTGAAAAAATTAAAAAGAATTATATAATAATACTTGATCACCATACTCAATACTTTTTAAAAAACGGATAAATAAATCATCTCGTTAGAAAATATATATGATAAAGCATAAAAATTCGTTTTTCTTACTCAAAAAAATAAAACATAAATAATAATAATAAATATTATTCAAGTAATTGTTATATCATTTGAATATATAATATTTATAATAATTATGAAATAAAAAAAAATTTCTTCAAGTTGTAATTTTTCAAATAAGCCCGATTGTCGGATGTTCGCAGTGGCCCAGCCCCTTAATATAAATGGAGTGCGACCGCAACGCGTCTCTCGCACACGTTTGAAATTGGCGTTCCAGTGTTCCTGGAGCCCGACGGAGCATGGGACCCGTCGAGCATTTCGAACGTCTCGCTTGGTACGTCGCAACATTTATGTAACGAACGCTCGGAATATGCGAGCGATGATTTCGGGGCTCCCGGATTGATTTCAAGCTCCAGCAGAGCCTACTTCCGGTTGGCCCTCTCGGCATATACATACGGAGTCTCATTCTCCTCAATCGCTCGCTCTACTTGCGACCACACTCCGAGCTCGATAGGAAATCGATCACAATTCGAGTTCGATGGCTCCTGATCGATTTCGTCTGTATCGCGTCAATGTACAGGGTGACTTCGCTACACACCAATTTGGCATTTGAATAAAAGTACGATTTTTAATAGCTCTCTCAATTGATATTTCGAAAACGAAAAATTCAAACGTATTTGTTTCGGCGATTCGTTGAAATAATATTTAATAACGACATTTTTTTTTTAAAAAGTAAGATTTTTAATAGCACTCTCAATATATATTTCGAAAAAAAACATTTGAACGCATTTTTTTCTTTGAGATTTGCTGAAGCAATATTTAATGCCAAAAAAAAATGTTCAAAAATGTTGAATTTTGTATAACTCTTTCAATATATATTACGAAATTGAAAAAGTAAATGTATTTTTTTATGGAGGTTTTGCGAAGTCGTATTTGCTCCAAAAAAAATCAAAGCTTGTAGACAAAAAATCAGAACTCCAACCTCGAAAGTATGGAGATCGATCTAAAACGTTAAAAAAAAGTATATAAAAAAAGTACCAACTATGAACAATATTTTACAAATTGCATTTTTTATTTTCATGTATCTCTAATATTCTCAAAACAATCTTTTCCACAATAACAATAACAATAACAACGATCTCATATACAATAATCACACACGATAATTTAATACTAGTAAAAGTAATAATAACAACAAATTCAAAAGCGCTTACAATTATAACTCTTTGTACCAACTTTGACACCGTACCGATTATCACTCCATCAAAAAATTGAAAGTTCAAAAAAAAAGTGTTTATTTTTTAATTCGACGATTTTTTTTGTATCACCCGGTATTCGAAACATATACGGAGCCAATGATCAAGCTTGTCATCCCGTCACTCTTGGCCCAGTGGATGCACGGCAGCCCGTGCGAGTACCGTCGTGCGTCGAAGAGCACAGACCTCTCGACCTCGCGTCGCAGGGGATCAGCGACACGAAAGCCGCTCTCCTCGAGGCGAAAGCTCGGTTGCTCTCTAAGCTCGTCGGATTTCCGATATGGAAGAACGAAATCGTGCTTGCGGCTGCTGTCGCACGGTTGCTGAACTGCGATAGCGGCTTCAGCTTATATATATATATATATATATATATATATATATA
>JAPYZI010001406.1:0-32695 GCA_030523105.1 Ophioninae sp. A BG-2022a
TTTTGCGATTTTTCGAGTGGACTTCCCGGGAAAACTATAAGAGGTATCGATATGAATCCAACGCCATTATTTAAGTTAGGCAAAAACCTTTTCCAAACTCACCCATTGAAAGTTCATAGCATATAAGAAGCCCACTGTACGACCCTTTGAAATATCGTGATTTTTGAGATTCCGGAAAAGATGGCCGGGGAAGACGGAAAATATTTTTTTTCGTTTTTAAGCTCTGAAAAGGGTCTATTTGATCGGAAATTGTCTGCTGATTACGAATATGCCCGAGTTTTTGTCGAAAGTACAAAATTAGCCTGGGAAAATGCAAAAAACTTTTCTAGAATATTTTTTGGACATTTTTCCCTGCTGCAGCTTACTGTAACTATCGTAGCGACGGAGGTTACGAATTAGCGCAGTGAACAAGTGACGAGTCAAAAAATGTATTGATTCTTCGGAAGGATGCAAGCGCAGTCGGTAAGAATGGAGAACACAATTTTGTCACATTTATGTGAAAAATTTCAAAAACCAATTTCTCCGCCATTTCTTCATCATTCGTCATTCCCTTAAACTCAAATTTGATAACAACGTGTATAGCGTTGATAAACCACTACATCTAATTAGCATGAAGATTCACTAAGTAACATTGAAAATATTTTTTGTTTTCGAAAGTTTTTCTACGTCGAAATTTAAGAAACGCCTACGTGCGATCTCACGCGTCGCCTTCTATCGACTGCAAATTTGTTTGGGTTTGCCACAGCGCGGCGGTTGCTATGGCAAGTGCGGCAATTCAAAGTTAGACGATGAGAGCTCGATCCGTTTGACTTTGTAGTTTTGGATATTTAATACGTCGGCTTTATTAGGCATTGGACCTTGCATGGGTCAGATACCTTATACAAATTTACCGTGTGGGCATTAGATGACATTGAATGCGAGCGCCCCCTAAAAAATGAATAATAATGTTCGCATGAATATGGCTACATTCAATGTCGATTTTGAAGACATTGCGGCAAACATAATGACGCGGTAGATCCTGAAAGTCAAACGTCTTTGGAGTCCCCCACTCCCTTCCTTATCCGCATCCATATATGCCAACATGTGTGCTTAGCCTCGTTTCGAGACATGAAGCTCTTTGCATATATTGCTCCTTTTACCGCATCTCGGCTCGCCATTGCTTTGTGACTAACCGCGGCTTAGCTCGCTTCTTAGCCCCGCCATTACCATCTTCCCCGACGGCCATTTCAGTCAAAAAGACGCGTTGGGCTGCCATTCGCAGTAATTTTATATTGCCATCTTATCCCTCAGGCAGGTCTTACACGCCTGCCCTGTTTCCACTCTTTCTTCTTTCACTCGAGGAATCAAATTTCGTGGGCTGATGCGCTTAAAGAAAAGTGTAAAAAAGACGCTGGATCTGAAGCGAAGAAGCAAGGGGAATTTGTTTTCTTCGCTGAGTTTTTATCCCGAATTCCAGCATTGGATGTAACTCGAGAAAAGATGGCAAAAATATTACTCGTTAACAAATTTTGAACTTTGTTGCTATCGTGGTCTAATTGACACAGTTTCATTCTTTAATGTTATATTCTTGTGAAAAGCTGCCAAAGGTAGGTTTAGTGTAATTTTAGGCTTTTTAGAGGTTTAGCATTGTTGTTTTTTTTTAAACTGTTATTTTTTTTTTCAAAATTTAAGTTCCATTTTTCATTGTGAAAACTGAACTTTGATTTAATTGTGGGAATCAGGTAAACGTTGATCGATAAAGCATTAATGACAATCAACAAAACATTAATCGTTATTTAATACTTCTTAGTACGTTATCTAAATAAGTTTGTTTTCTTGAAATATTTTTTCAATAAATATATAAATTATATGGTTATTGTAATCGATAAATGATTCTGTTTGTTTCAATCGTATCACTTCAACTCAAAATTTGATGAATTTGAAAATTTGAAGTCTTAATTGCTGGCACACTGTTTAAAAAAAAATCCAGCTCATGGAACTCTAAATAAATAATTTGGTCCTCGTACACTAATTTATGCATTTTTTTCCGAGATATTCGATAACAAATGACCTTCGAGAATATTTCATTCACTCATTTATTAAGAGTGAATTCGTTTGAGAATATTCGATTGTGAATATTTACGAAAATTAAGAATAAATAAATTGAGAATATTTAATTGATTTAATTTAAACTTAGACGACGAAAAACCTCCGGAAGTTCGATCGAATCGTTACACCTCCAATCAACGTCTTCATTAAAATCCCTACTTGGCTTTGTTGGGGGTTTTTTTTTTTGAAATGACGTCGTTCTTCTGGAGGATATTATTCTAAGTTACTTCGCCACTTTGAGTCTCTTACGGTTTCGTAACGTTCGCTCATTAGAGATGAGAAAATAATGACGTAAAGATCGCGATGTGCTTGTCGTAATTAACGCATGAAGAATTTAGAATGGCTCAACTTCCATCCTTCATCCACATCAAATATTTAACGTAAACCAATACGAGCATACACATCGAGTTGCCAAAAGTTCTATACAGTGGGAGGCTGTTGTAGGCCTAAAATTTCGAGTTTATTTCCAACAAAGTTTTCGTCAGGCAAAGAGGTGAAGAGTCAGGTGGAGGGGGTGGATAAGGGTCGCTATGACGTGGGCACAAGGCTTGAAATTATGTTCATAAAATTTCAACTTAACCCATAACTTCTGGGTACGCCTCGCGAAACTAAGTCTGTTCCTGACTTGTTCGGGATTCAATTCTACCGATTATGGAGCACGGATATTTGGCGTTCACCGCACTCCAGTTATCGTATGCATCTTGAAAGTTTCGTCGATCAGGGAAATACGTTTCCACGAATAGGAAATAGAATGATAAGAAGGATTAGCACGAACGAAACCATCTCGGTAATCTTTTTTGAGCCTTAAAGAATAATTACCCAACATTGAAAGTAAAAAAAAGTTCTAAAAGTTCTTAGTTCGAAATGTACAAAAGGAATTTTTGACAAAACGGAACAGTTCGCTTTAATTGCATTTGTTTGAGTTTATTTGTGTGAGAGATGTGATTTCATTTTTTTAAATTACATTTTTATTCCTGTCATTTGTTTGTTCGGATTTATTTATGTTTATATTTTTCGATGTTATTTTTATGACTCTTCTTTTTTCATTTTTCAATATTACATATTTATTCCCTCTTTATTTCTTGTTCCGAGGCATTTACAAAAGTAATTTTTGACAGAACGAAATTTGCAGAAATTATTTTCCCTGAAACAAAACTGTTTTCATTGCATTTGTTTGGGTTCGTTTCGGTTTGATTATTTTGATAATTTTCGATTTTATTTTTCTGTCTTTTCTCTTTTTATGTTTCAATATCATATTTGATTCCCTTTTTATTTGGGTTTGTGGTCGTTTATTTTTTTTTTTTTTGTTATACTGGCGTCTCTTTCTTTTCTTTTTTTTTTTTCATTTTCGAACATTACATTTTTATTCCCTCTTTATTTCTTGCTCCGAGGCGTAGACGAAGTTCTTAAAAATATAATCGTGTATTATCGAACCGCGGACTGGTTTTGAATAAGTTTCAAACCGCTTCATCCTCCGGCGTGAAGATTTAGAACGAAGTGAGAGGATCCCTCCTCGCTCCCTCGTCTCATCGCGCTAACCGTATTTCGTTTTGCGATAACTTTGTTCCTACGATGGGTTTCCAAGCATAATGCGATGCCCGGGTATCCCGCTGCCGTTGGCGAACGGCTAACACCCGCCGTCGCGATCGATTTTATGCGCGAACGTCATATATCAAGGCGGCAA
Organism: Ophioninae sp. A BG-2022a; assembly: GCA_030523105.1. Taxonomy (NCBI): domain Eukaryota; kingdom Metazoa; phylum Arthropoda; class Insecta; order Hymenoptera; family Ichneumonidae; species Ophioninae sp. A BG-2022a. Next base: position 3,773 of record JAPYZI010001406.1, read on the forward strand.
TTCTTAGCATCTCATTATGATAGTGTCGATTCCCGTGTCCCCGCGAAACGTCTCTTCCAGAACCTTTCGTACCGACCCCCGGGATACTTTGCGATGCAAAAATTCTCGCCCTCGTCCCATAATTTATCTTTCCCTTTTTTTTGGTCTCTTCTTTCCCGTTTTTTACTTTTGGTCGTCGTCGTTGTCTGCGTCGGTTCAACGTCAACGAAAAAAAAATGTCTGCTTTCGAAGGGACCTTTTAATGATTCGCCAATTGAAATTTTTATACCATTTTCGAAGTCGAGTCAAAATGATAAAGTCAAAATCAAATGCAAATGAAAAATCATGACGTGCACAAAAATTAAGTCTAATACACTATATATCAATTATTTGAGAAAAGTAATTTCTCAAATTTTCAAGAATTCTTGCGATTTTTGAATATACATTTGTCGATATAGTTTACTATTTATTAGATATAGCGATCTACTGAGATAATAAATAAAGTAAACATATCGGAAACTTATTATTCTGTTTTCAATGTTTATTTAAAAAAATGAACATTCGCCTTTACCATTCATTTTAGTTTGTTCAAGATGCTTATTTGCAGCTATTAAAATGTTTATTGAAAAAAAACAATTCATCGAGTTTATTCGAGTTTCTTCCACAAAACCATTAGACCAAAAAACCATTAGAAATTTTATAAGCAGATGGCATCGCGATCGGAAAAACATTATTATTTAGAAAGAATTTTGATTTGTGTACGTTGAGTCATCAATCATTCCTGGTTTTCTCCACATCAATAGGCTAACACTGGCGACCGTGAAATACCAAATTGAACTATGGCATGAGTGGAACGTATGTTTAGGAGATGCCAGACGGTTATTAATGATAGAGGCAACTGGAGCACTTGTTGATAACAAAATATGACGGTTTATGTCACGTAGCGTGCGTGTATTTGTTTTTTTCGATGGCTTCTCGGAAATAGGATCAGCGAATATTTTCTTTTAGTCAGTTTGCGTAGTGATGTTACTGTGTTGACTAACTTTGAATTCCCCATCGATGGTGGTTCAGGCTCCATCGGTGATAGAAAACTAGCAATGGCAATCGTTCTTTCACGATACGATTTAAATTTTGCCACTGGGATTTCGTGGAATACGAGTATGTCGTGGTTCGTAAACCCGTACCACGACAGCTGGATTATCAGTGTACGTTTGATTCGCGAATAAAACTTTGTATCGAGTTTCGGTATCGGATTGGGAAAGACACGTTTGTATATGCTCCCTAAAAAGGATGCACCAACCATGATTGGATTTTCGATGTTTCATCTTCTCGTTTTTAGATAGGATGCGGTAGGCCAGAATTGGCTCGGTTTGCTGTTATCTACCGGCGGATATCGTGGCTCGTAACCTCGAAAGTTCATTTTTATAAATAAACATTTTATACATTTGAAATAAACATTTTTAAATACATGATAAACTATACTGTTAATTCTTCAAGAACATATTTCGAATAAATGATAAATCCAAATGTTTAATTTTTGAATAAACATTTCAATTATTTCACATACATATTTAAAATAAACGATAAACTTGGGTGTTCATTTTTCAGATAAACGTTTCAATTCTTTCGGATAAATATTTCAAACGTTTAATATAAATAATATATATATATAATAATTACACGTTTATTATATTCATCATAAATTTATAATAAAGGATAGATAACAAACGTTCATATTTCAAATAAGTATTTTAAATATAAGCGATAAACGCGGATGATCATATTTCAAATAAAGGTTCGATGCAGAATAAGAAGTTTTCAATACTCTTGCAGATATCGAAGAGTCCATTTCTCGACGTTTTTATTTTTGTTTTATTCTTGCAAGTCATAAAAGTCGTATAGGTTCTCGAAGGAAGAGAAAAAGAGAGCTTGTAAGTACGTGAAATTCGGCCGAAGGCGACTTTACACCCTCACCCTTAATCCTATCGTTCTTTGAGTATAACGATAGAATTGTGAAGCATTTTGAAAGCTCCTGACGTGTGAGCATACGATATACGAGTTACCGAGAGGTAGGAAATTCTCTGAGGTGCAGCTTGCACCGTAGATGCGTTTCGAGGTTAGCCCGAGGCGCAACCATCGCGACACCGAAGGTTTTAACTTTTCATAGCGGTGATGCAACCGAAAGCGCAAGGGATGGAGTCGAACCGAAGCGATCGCGGCCTCGGAAAACGTGGGTTTCCGAGGTAAAAGTTTAACCGAATCGAATAAAAAATAAATTCTCTCAATCCTTCTCTCTTAATATAATTACATTACGTTGTTGATTTTTTCTGTTTTTCGACAGTTTTATTTTCTTAGAGTTTGGGCTAAAGTGGAAATTAAAAAAAACTTTTTTCCCTTGACGCAACTCGAATTAAAGATGAAGATTATTAATATATATATATATACATATATATATATATATAAATCTTTTTTACGACTAAGTCCACATCCAAGGCAAACGAAAGTTCGGTTACGAATAGCTGGCGAACTGGCTATGCTTCGAAATAATATGTACTTTTTATCGAATAAACTAATCGTGAAGGAAAACGTTGGGGCGATCGAAAAGTGTCGTTAATTTTCGAACAAAACCTATATCCGAAGCGTCCAATATTTCAAAACGTAAGAAAACGCCTTGTGTAAATATTGTGAGCGAAGCTTGAACAAAAAGGTGACGAGGCTGTAGAACGATAAGTATATCGAAGACATGATATTTTTTTCTCATTGTTTCGTCTACGTACCGGTTGAACTTCCTATATCCAGTACAGCCACTTCATCGAAACGCAAATTCATAGACGCCAGAGAAGCCGGATACCACTGTGGACTCGCGAGCTTTTTAATTAACGCTAGCACATACCTCCTTCGTCAGAAATAATGACGTCGTTTCCGCTATTTATAACGCCCCCCACCCTCACTCCTCCGCCCACCCTTCCCTCCCACCCACTTTCCTTCCCACCAATTTCCTGCTCAATGACTCCACGGTTTTTACCCGCGACTTTTCCTCGAGCTTGCTGGAAAGTGCCAACATCGAACCGCGTTTCCCTCTGCGCCTCCCCTCTTCGCCCAGACTGCGAAGCATATTACTTACGGAACCGTGAGTACGTACGTTTTAATTGTAAAACCTGCCCACCTTCCCTCGGCTTCTCGGCTCGGCTGAAAATGAAAAGGGTTCTAGTCCCGAGACGGGAGGCGCAATAACAAACGGGAATAGGCAACCGGAAGGAACGACCATCGATCCTGCATCTTTTTCTTTCTTTTTTTCTTTTTTTTCCAACAACAATCGATCTTCAAAACTCATCGACCTCTCGGTCTCGTTCGTACTCTTTTGAGGGCTTGATACCGCCGTTTTTGTGGCAAAAGATTTTTTTCTTTAAATTTGCGTTACAACGAAACGTCAATTTTTATAAGATTTTTTTATTCGCGTAACTATTCGAAAAAAATGGGTAGGGTTGCTGAAAGGGCATGAGGGTCAAAACTTCGAATAGCCAAATATGAAACCGCGAAGATTTCGAAAATGTTGAGTTATCAATCCAAAGGAAAATTTCGCAGTTGCAACTTTCATGAAGTATTTTAGAGACCACGTCGTGTGATTCATACGTTCATATTGGAACGTTCGTTAAATATTTAAATTCGGAATTTCGGTTCTTCGGAATATTGATGGGCGAAATTTCCGAGTCGAACCATCGAAATGGCTGAAATCGTAAAATCAGGAAAACCTTATGAATGGATAATTGAATTGAACGGAGAAATTGAAATTTCAGTACGCAATTGGAATCATCGTAAAATTTGACGCGAAGTTTTAAGTGGAAACGCTTTTCCGGATTATTGCGAGATACTCTCACGAATGCCAGTGAAAATGTGTTAAGAAAGCTCATTCGTATTTCAACATCTATTGAGAAACATTATACGGATCGTCTCTCGTCAAAGCAAAGTGAATAACGAAACGGGGACGTACGGAGAATTCGCGCGAAAAATTGCGTCGTTCGAAAGAAACGACCTTAAAGCTTTCGCTTGACGAACCTGGCCACGTAACAGGCGATGTTGAATTACCGGCCATTCTTTTATTCTATGACGTAGTTACGAGGTAGGTACGTGTTCAAGCTGCACACCGCATAATATTGTTCTCATGCATGTGTCATTTTCATGGACATTCCATTCTCCCTGAAAATAGGTGGTCATTTTCAAGCCATCAGACATTTCTAGGATGCTTTTATTTTGCGTACGAGAATCATGTTGTCGCACGTACGTGAATAATAAATATTGTTTGCTTGGAGACAATAGCATCAATTTTCAGAAAGAAAACGATAAATATGACGAATGAACTTTGGGGAAATTATGAATGTTCGGAAGTTTTTTTTTTTTAATATTTCATCTATGTTCGTGATCGCAAAGATTTTAAAGATTTTTAGTTGTAACATCACGGTTTCTTCATTAAATTGTTAATTGCGAAATAATCACCAATAATTTGATTTCATTTTTATTAATTTTAATAGAGGAAGAGTTGAACTACAAATATATAGTAAGAAATTATATTTTAAAAAAATGTAAGGACTTCTTTTGAAAGCTATTTAAATGCTTTAATAAGAAGCTATTAATAAAAGCTTAAATTAAAGCTATTAATAAAAGCTATTGAAATGACCAGTTCTTTATTTTTAAGCATGAAACAATTTATTTGTATTTACCCAACTTTACGCCACTACTTAAAAAAGCGAGTATTATTTTAAAAATTTCCAGGATGAATAAAAAATGAAAATATATTTAAAACTACAAGAAATTCCACTTTAAACGATACATAAATTAAAGTGGGTAGCTTTGAAAATTTGTTATTTTGCAATAATTGAAAATTGGAACATTTAAGCTCAACATTTCCAATTTATTTATAAAACACGGTTACTAATAGTTATTACCAGTTTTTATCTAACCCAATCGTTTATTCCGATTAAAAGTATGATATCGAGGATTATACTAAGAAGGTTTATTTGCATTGACGAAAAAAAAAATTCGCTCAATTTCCGGGCTTGAGTACCCAATAGGTTGAAGGTAATTGATTTTCTCGTCAATACGTCGGGAGAGTGAGTACTCAATGAGTTGGCCGGAACGCCTGAGCTTAAAACAGGAGCAAGGTTATAACAAACAGTGGATGTGCGGTTATTTGCAAAGGGAATATGAGCTGATGTTGGTAGAAGGAAATTAAGGTTCAGGCATAGCTATATGTTTGTTGTTGGGCGAACGTTCGTTCGCCATAGCCTTTTGAACGCTTTGGTCGCGGTTCAACTGCGAACGTGAGTACGAATTTCTTGAACTTTCCCTTGCAATTCACTCGGGCAGGAGTTAAGATTATTTTCAGCACATGTAGATGGATATATATATATATATATATGTGGGTGTGTATGTATGCAACGAAAACTAATTTAATTAAAGTCGACTTTCTCAGGGCACGTTTGGGGGTTGACGTAAGAAACAATTACCGCGCAGTTCCAGCGGGAGTGCTCGATCCACTTTGAAAATTGGTGAAAAAGCCTTACAGTCGTTTCTTCTATTCGTCGTAACATTAACGATAACGGTCATTGACGAAAGGATCCCAACGATTGGTACAGTGCCATTAAATTGAAGTGAGTAGAATTACATAATGGCAAATTTGGACTCGAAGTGGAACTACCCGTGAAGAAGGGTGACCGGGAATACCTCATTCTACGTACGGTCCATGAAAGACCCGATTTTACCAAATCGGAAAAGATCTGTAACAACCCGTCAACTCTCATTGTCAAGAATCGTCTGTAGTGAGTTCCCACTTTCAGATTTAACTGATTCATCGATATAAAATTATCGTCACTTAGAAATTGCTGAAAGCACCGACTCTAACGTAATTAGCAAATTTAACTATTTCTCCACCGCTTGAACTGGTTTTTGAACGCTTTGGCAGTATTGAGACTCGTTAGTTCGCGCAAAGCCTCTTTTTCCTGAAATCATACGAAGCGCACAGCTCCTCGGTCTGCGTCAGTTGAACTTCTCTAAATTCAATACCCAACTGATGAGGCTCTTATAAATTGGTCTAATGGGATCTTGAACGTTTGCAAATCAAGGAGGCTTCAGCTTGTCTTCGTTCAAAAAGTCGATTACTTTTGCTTTTTACAATACTCGCTGGGAGGATACTTGTGGGGTCATTCTGTGGGGTCATTCTTTCCGGATATAAAAGTAGTTGTTGAAAGTTGAGATCTGTGAGGAACAGAATGTGGTGTACAGGGGGTTGGCTTAATTCCGATAATATAATCGTCGTATTGCATCACGGAGTAGACAAACGTGCGGAGAAATGGTCATCGCAATACAATCGAGAATAATAATAGTGACTAATGGCTGGTGAAATCATTCCTAACGAATTTGCTCTGGCCTCGATGGGCACAAATACGAAATTCGATGGGAAATCAACGAACCCACGCGCATAGCTTAATCAATGGTAGGCTGCGCAGCTTGATACCCACATATAGGATGACAGCGAAGAGGACACGAAGAATGATATTTGGATGGAAGCTGCCTGGTCAGATTTGTACGCATCATCAATATTTTGATAGCAATACATCATTTGCTTTAGGATTGTTTTCCATGATGAATATATACGTGTACACGCGGTACTCACGGGGATAACGTAAACCACGATCATCATCCTCGATGAGCGGCTCCTTAATTATCTACCTACAAAATCGGAACGCTCGTCAGTAATAATCAGACATATATTCCATGTACATTAATCGTCGACCTTGCTGGTTTTGCGGTTGACAATTGCGTTTAACTGCTGCGCGTGTTGAACCTGTTATAACGCTTTTTAAAAATCATTATTTTATCCTCCGACGAGACAAAAGCAACCGCTGTTACGAATTATTCGTTTTGAATAAATAACGCAATATTGAAATACGAATCGGTCTTTCATGGCTATTACCAATTAACCAAGTTGAGTACTAAATTCCAGAAGAATATAAGAATTATTCATGCTATTGCAAATTATATGGTGAAAGCTATTTGAACGTGAGGGCATCAATGGTGTACTCGGTTTTGTCCATTGGGTTCGTTTGAAACAAAAAAACGAAATCTTCAACAATTCAATGATAATTTTAATTTGATGAAACATTCCATTATTGATTTTTGATTAATGTATTGAGATTTGATTCATTATTCATGTTGATTTTTTTTTCTGATGGAACCTCACATGATTAGGTTTAAAATCTAATGAAAATGCCGTAGTCCAGTAATCAAGCCCTTTAATTGTTAGCTTCGCAATGTTGGATTTCTCAGGAAAGCTCAGTGATGTCGACCTGATCAGATATATGACAATTGTGGGCTTGTGGTCTAATCAGTAGTTTATCAACAAGAACGCTAATAGGATGTCGATCCTGTTAACTGTACAGTAGATTTCATTTGGTTTGTGGTAAGGGCTAATTCTTGTCACAGTCTGGACCAGTCCCATGACATTTACACGCATGCTCCTCGAACCTCCGATATTAGCATTTCTGCATTAATGTGAGTCAATGTCTGCATTAATACTTTCCCGATAAATGTGCAAATTCTAAGTTGCACATTTCGCGACTCTCGTTACCAGCTTTTTGGAAGCTTGTCATTTTTCAAGAAAAGAAACTAACTAATTCTCTGAAAAAAATCGTAAAACAAAAAAAAACAACGTAACCAAAACTAAGTGTTCTTTTGCTTTTGCAAAGTGCGAAAATCGTGAAAAATCCGGTATTTTCAAAATGACGTTCCGACTATTAAAAAAAAATCGCAAAATCACAATAGTTAAATCAATCTGACTTTATTGGCTTAAAAATGACTTTTGGTAAATTGGTTTACAACTTTTTTTGCCGAGGCATTTGATTTTTTGTCTGAATAGAAAAATTGTAGGTTATCCAATACTTTTGGCCAAGGCTGTACATATACAAGGTTTTTTAAAAAATAAGGTGGCTTTGTTATTTTTTTTCGAAAAACATATTTATTTATTCATCATTTTTTCCCCCCTTCAGAGTAATCCCCCTCAGATATAATAAACTTGTGCCAACCCTTTTCTCAACCCTCGTAGTACTTTTGATACCCGCCATTTTTGGTACATCCTCGAGCTCTACCAGTGATGAATCCGTTGGTGTTTTTCGTCAAAACAATCACGAAAGGAGTAACGACGCGTGGCCGGGTGCATTGTCGTTTTCGATAGCAAAAAAATTGCCAAGCACACCAAAACACGTCCAACCTCAATATCCATCAAAAACAAAGTAAATGTGCATAACAGCTGATAACTTCAACGTATATTGGAGACGCGTGTACCAACATAACAAAAAAAAATAAAAAATCGAAAATCTAATGTACGAAGCTCAGAAAATTTGAAGAACCCCCTTATTTTTTTGAACGAACCTCGAACGTATTGGGTTGTGGCGTCATGGGGTTGGTTTCGCGGAACGAAGTAGGGGATGAGGGAACAACCGTGCCGGGAACGTATAGTATCCAGCCAACATTGCTTCTGGTTCAATTCAGAGAGCTTTCACTTGGCATATTAAATTTATTGTATGTACGCCGCGTATAACTCACGATTATGTCGAGGAGGTATGGCGAGTTGAGTAAACGCTTGACGGGCTTGAAATGAGGCGTTAGCCGGCGCAAGGGTTGGAATGGTTGAACCTCAAAAGTATTTTGGATACGCCTAGGATGGCGTCCCTGCTCTTTGCCGTGTGTAATAAATGCTTCAATCTTGACGAGAGAAGGTCCTTAAACTTTCCTGTTTAAATTGATACAATTTGGTAGTTTTTAAAAATCGCTGCATACAAATCTTTTCAAAGTTCGCCAGAATTATTTTTATCTTCATTCACGAAGTTACAGTTAAATAAGAGAAAAAATGTAGCTTTTTAAGGATGAGTTTAAACCGTCAAAAATGTAGTTTCTGCCAAACCAAAAAATTCGACATGAAGTTTCTGATTCAGTTTCATTTTATTTTGCCCCGGTTTAGTTTTTTAAATTCTGGTTTTTTCATCGCACGCTCGATTCATCGGTCAGTTCCCTCGTCAAAGGAAGGTGAAGAGTGGAACGAGCGTATTTAAATTTTTTTTCGATGAGGTCATCAAACGAGTTTGGATTTGGCAAGAGTTGCCTATCACAAAAGATAGATTTATCGCGGGTATGACCCGAAAATATCAGAAGGCCCTTTCAACCTTTTGATTACGAGATATCGAGAAAAAAAAATATCGACAAAAATATCATGCATCTGCTATTTTTTCATCCCCTACGAATGTACCAATTTAAATCCTGCTCGTACGAGAATTGTACACCTATCGGAAAATTACATTTTTCGGAAAACAATATAAAATTCACCGTTGATCGCGCCACTCTCAACTGCAATATACAGTGCTCGAAAAATGATGCTGTTTTGTTGTATCAATTTTTTTCGTACCTCTTTCCCTTCAACAGTTATCAACGAAAAACGAAAAATATTCACATGCAAAATGGGGTTCTACGAATTAAAGAAAATACGTGTCGACAATTTTTATTCATTCTGCGCACGTATCAAACTACATTGAGAGCTATGACCGAGCTAATGAGAGAGCTAACTGAATTTGTTCGATTTTTTATTATTTTTATTTTTTCGCTAAATGAAAGTATACGAATATTTTGAATGAAAAAAGCATTCATAAGCTTGGATTAAAATAAGTCTCTTTGAATTAAAAAAAAAAAAATACAAATTTAACGAAAACGAGATAATTCTTCGCACAGTAATTAAGAAGAATCACGAAAAGGCGGATCACTCTTTGGTGAAAAATCGTGAAATCTCGGAAAGTAGACTTTTCGAGTTTTGAATTTTATTGGAAAACAATAGCTTAATTGCGATAACGTTGCAACCCTCGTGTCCTTCGTAGAAGGCTCAATGAGAACGTTTACTGTTCGCGAAATTCTCTGTATCTCTCGTTCCCCTTAACGAGTGTTTAATTGCTTATGAAAATGAATTAAAATGCGATTACTCCTACGAGCTGGAAGGGGACCCTCCATTAGAGTTGGCCCGGATACTACGTTGCACGCGTTCGTACGTATGTACATACCCATGACGCAAAATTATAGGATTAGGTTAATGGCCGTTGAGGTCACTGTACTGTCACCTAAATTTCAATCCAAATTAAAAATGGAAGATAATCAGGAATTATCAAAGATCAAGGTTTCAAAAATCTTTTAGACTCTACGAACCCGAAATTTAAAGCTCTAAATAGAACACATAAATATTATGGAATTAGATATTTGATAGTATATATTAAAATTAAATAGTGCAATATTTAAATATCAAATATTAAATGTTAACGATAAATATTAAATATTAATATTTCGTAGTAAATCTATATATATAAAAAAAGTAAAGTCCTGATTGATTCAATGATTCGGACCCAGAAAGCTAAGGCGGCGTAAGGAAGGCGTACGGAAGGAAATTTCGAAATTCGACCTCCAAAGGGACAAAATGAAGGTTCGAAGTTTGTACAGACAAACAACATTGAACAGACTCGCAATTTTGTAAAAGTAGGCCTACAAACAAATAAGTAAATACATGTTTCGAGATTTTAAAAACAACAATCCCTCGATAACAAAAATGGAATCAATTTTGAAATCTAAGAAGATGAGAGGACGTAAAATTGAAATTCTGTCGGAGTGAATTGATGGTTCGAAGGCTCACGAGAAAAATATATATTAATAAAAAATAATATATTAATTAAAAGGCATAATATTTAAAAGGCCAGTATTAAATATGCAATGAAGCATTACAAAAATCAAAACGATGATAGTATAGATGATAAATAGCAGATGGTACGATGGGTGGGGCCACTACGTTGAGCAGAACTCGGTAAATAATTGGATGGGTGGCCGTTTGGACCGCTCATCGACTTGCGCACTAGCTACAATCCTGAAGACAAATTCATCCCGAGATTTCGATCGTAACACTACTGAAATACATGGACCTGAACTATGAGCGTGGATGCAAGTTCTTCACTGTTTAATTGTGACCTCGCACAATTTTGATACAGCAGTGTTGATTAAAAAAGAGTAATAAATGAGGGGCAAAAGTTGAAGGGTACGGCTATTGTGAAAATGAAAAGAAATAGGTCAATGCTTGAGGCAACGCAAATTAAAGAGGACGGTCTAACATATGGCACCGAAATCATAAATTGCAGGCAAATTTATTATTGCAACGTTATAACTCCTGGTAACACTTCAAATACTTTTTATTGGTAATACAATTGTTAATTTCTTTTCTTCTTATTTAAACACAATCAATTATTTAATTTTTCATGCCAATAGCCCAGATTTTATGAAAAATATGAAGAACCGAAAAGAAAAAATATGCAATGAGGGAGTAAAAATAAAAAAATATATATATTGTTTATACTTTCAGTGATTTACCGAGCACATGAATATTGTCAGCTTTTTGTTTCTTCATTTTCTACGTTCGTTTAATTATATCATTCAAAAAGCTGTAAACTATAAAAAGCTAAAAGTAATCTTAAAAAAAAACTGCAAACTGTAAAGAACTAAAAAAATCTGTTCAGCCGTTTATATTTATCTCGTATACTCGTGGCACCAAATTTTTTCGTTTTCCATTTCTTGTATTTCCGACTTACAAAATTCCCATTCGTCCGTCGATCCTTAGTGACGAAAAGTGTCGTCGTGCCTCCGATGAGGCTTTCATCGATCGCCATCGCATCGTCGATAGCGACGAAGGCAATAAGCGTAAAAAGACGAGAGTCGTAGAGCGCTCGTTCGCGAAGTATGATAAAAGACGACGCCTGGATGGCAAAGTGGTGAGAGTTGGACGGACAAAAAATGGGAGAAAAATCCGGGATAAAAGTCATCCAGCGCTGTACACGAGAGATGAGACGACGAACCAGAAGCAGCCGCCAAATGTCTTGAAAGATCGTCAAAGGTATGAGGGTTGTCGCCTCCTACGCGTCCGACCAAATATTAGCTGTACCACTTGACCCACGTCGCATTACTCCATCATTATAGCAAGGACGGTGCGATGATTGCGCTCGAGATCTTCTACCGTATACGGTCGACCACTTTGAAATAAAAAAAAACCTTTCTTACTAAGACCGTTATGAACTATTTGCAACCCTAGTTTTGACACGTTCGGGCGGTTTTTATTTAATTTTTGCTCGTCGTTCTTGTGTAATACTTTTTTAGGTATTTCTTTACAAAGATTTGTGAGAACAATTTGTCTTCAGTTTCCTAAGAAAGGTTCACACTTTTTTTTTTAAAGATTTAAGTGGTGCTCTACTTATTTAGGTTTAGGGTTGATTATTATTCGAACTTTGCCGGAATAAACGCCTTCGTCGCTCACTGAACTTGCAGGATTAACGTTTATTACTGTAAAGCGATAAGAAAGAAAATTGTTGAGCTTCTTAAATTGAGAATCATTGCTCCTGTAAAAATACGTAATTCCACGGAGCAACTGTTTTCTCTCATTGACTGTATTTGGTGTTCGTTTAATCGAAATTCAATTGTCAAATATTAAAATACGTGTTGCTTAGTGTGATATTAATTAGTAGTTTATTAGAAATCCAAGTAATTAAAGATAATACAGTCAACTGGTTTGATAAATATTTTCGATAATTCAAATAAAAATATAGATAGCTCCTAACCCATAAATTGTAACGTAAATATTATATGCAAGGGTGGAGTACCGGATGGCGCCTTTCTATGACGGATATTGTAGACGAGCGGTAATCATCGATTGTTCATCATCGATGAGGTGTTTACGAGTTCGAGAGGATGTCGGTAACTTGGAACGCGTCGGAAAATACAAAGGTGCCAAGTTTTTAATGGAAACACTTCCGAAACTGTTCGCGCGTCGATTAATCCCAATGCTGGACATCTGGATCGATTACAGTCACGATAAAAGACAGCTCGGAATATTTTCGACAAGAGTCCTTTTTTTTTACCCGTTTGGACTCATTTTCCATTTGGTGAAGGACAATCGGTGGGAAATATATTTTTGTTAAACAATAACAGGAGAAGCATCACCCGAGAAGTTTTTTCTCATGTTGAGTAGCGTTAAACTGGGCCAATACTTCAATGGGTGACCGTTTATGTACGCACTGGTTCGCTCGCCAACTCTGAAATAGCAGACGGCTCAACTGGGCTTTCCATGAATACGCAACTGAAACTCGATGAAATATCACCAAAGCCTGTATCACCAGAGATTTTCCACAATTTTTCTGTTCCCTTCCGGAAATCGGATATGCCAGAGCTTTAACGCTGAAGGACCTTTCGAGTAATAAAAAATAGAGAATGGAAACATGCGGGGGCAAACAGCAATAGAATCGCAAAAACCGTATGGAGTATTGGAAAAATATATATTTTTTCCGTTGGGTAATAACTCCCATTTTTCTTTTGAAATTTTTGAGGCTTCGATGAAAAATCGAAAATGGAAATAGACGTATTTTGATTATCTTCGATATGGACCGGAATTTTGGCATTTCAAATTTATAGCTATCTCATCATGCAACACGATAAAAAACGACATTTTTATTGAATCTATTTTCTTGCAATGGTGATGGAAACAAAATTTACTTTATATGTTTAAAATTTTTATTTCAAAACAATTTTTTTATATATTTATTGAAAAAAATTCTGTGCATTTTTTTGAATATTTATTTTTAAAAAATACTTCGAATTTTTCAATGTACATTGAAAAAAAAAACAAAGATTAATTTTCGAGTTTTGGTTTTTCGTTTGGGTTTATCGAAATTTACCAGTTTTTCCCAAGAGATGGGTTTTATAAAAAAAAACAAACTTGCCGCCCATCACCCTTCGTTTCCTGTCTCTCCGCGATTACCGCGAGTGTGTTCGATTTTACATCAGCGCCGGCTGATGCCAGTAGTACTGTAGGCTGTTGGTCCAGCCGGGTGTACCAAAGTTTTGAGATAAATTGCGAAACTCCGAGATCAAGAATCTTTCCCAATGGACGGCGTTCTCTCGTTATACCACTTCCCGAAGACCTAGACATACCCGGCGAGCTTACCCCCTTAACCATTTCTATCGTTTCGTCCCTGTCGTTTATACACTTTTTTTTAAATTTTCATCAATCCTTCAAGGGGTTAGGCTGCTATGAAAATACACAAAAACGATCGTTCGTCGCTCGTGGCGATTCAAATAAAAGGTTGAGGTCTGATGTACGGTGCAGGGATTGCAGATTGAAATTAAACTTGTGATTAGAACGTTAGAACTGATAGCAAGCGATCAACGCGTTTTTCTCAAAACTGCATTTTTCAAAACTGTAATTTTGTAATTTTTAGCTGAAATGTAGTCTTGAGTTAAAGTTTTTCTTCCGAATATACATTTTATAGCAGACTAACGATAGTAGTTTTGTCTTATTACGATAAACCAAAAAAACATTTTATTACATTATACGAAAGTAAATAAGAAAAAAATTGTATTACATTATAAAATTACATATATAACACCGTTCTGACTACAGAATCATTTATTCGATAATAATAATTTTATCGCAATATTGATCGATTACAAAAAATATCATGTATGAAATAGGATATGTGGAGAGCAAGTCTGCAGCGATGCGAGAGATTGTAAGACGTGCTGAGGAAGTTTAGTAGAATATAGAGTAGAAAAAGAAAGTCTCGGTGTAGAGCAAAAAAATATATGCGAGATAAAAATACCAGCTAGAAAAATAAAAGCTTATGTGCCGTAGATACATTTTTTTAAAATTATGCTTCGCTCGATCGTGCACGTTCCTACAGTGCTATCCAAAAGTCTAGTATCACTTGCTGTTTTTTTGTTCAAGTAACGCCAAATTCTAGAGCAAATACACCGAAAAAAACGTAAATTTAAACAATTTGAAATTCGAAATAGAAAGCATTTGTTAGAGAAAACGTTTCATCAATAATTTATGAAAAGTTTCTACCACTACGTAGAACTAACTGGCACAGAGGTATTTGTTGTTTTTTTTTTCAAGTGTTTTTCAAAATAAATACCTGGAAAAATGAATTCTTAGCAAAGCTTTAAAGCTTTATTTTTATTCCACAGCTTTTAGAAATAATATCGTTTGCCAATTTTTAAGAAATTTTGGAGATTCGTTAAAAATGAAATGCAGCTGCAGCTTGCTCTTTTGACTTTTTTTTTCTCCGAAAATGAAATTTAACTGGTATTCTTTAAAAAGTAAAAATGTTTACTCTCAAAAAACAAAAAAAATTAAACAGACGGTATGCAGACTTGAGAATACAACAACTTTTGACGTTACTCAGTTTTACTACTGGTATTCCTAGTTTCTAAAGGTGCACGGTAGTTTCCATTGCAATTTTTAGGTAAAGCGAAGTAATTTTATTTTTCCGCAATCGGTTTAAGGTAACGATAGCAATTCTCCGATGGTTAAGAGTTGTTCAAATTGTAGAATTTATTATTCATTTGAAGATCGGTTTTAAAGACAGTTACCGGAACTACCATCAAGCACGTAAATTCTAGTTTTCAGAACGTATACATTAAACGCCCGGAAAGTCGAATGTTATTAATTATATATATTAAAATATTGAATAATAGCAAATTGTACCAGTTTTCGGACACCAATTACTATTTGTCCCTGTGTTCGGACACTTTCGTATCACGGTGTTGGGGCATGTTATTATTGTTATTTATTTATTATTATTATTATTATTTATTAATTTCGTTAAGTTTTATGTATATTGCTAATATAGCGAAACATTCCAACTAATGTCCGCTCGGATGAGTTCTAACAGTGGAACTCATCCGAGAATTGGTACATTAGTGATTCAGACTTTGGACGATACTTTACAATTTCCATGGTCAGCGATATCAATTTTTCTTCCTTCACGAAAGAACTCCGGCAACTAGCTCATAGTCTTGAGCATTCGCTCTGATTCAGGTATTTTTTATCGCTCGCTGTAACACTGCAGATGCACCTAAGTACGCCGTTGGTAGGTAATTTCCAACTATGTCATCAGCCTCACACAGGCATATTTTTCCTGTTCCCTCTGCACCTGCGCTTATCGCTGACTCCGTCTCTTTCGCTCTCCATCCACCTCCGTCTCGAGGAATGCTTTAGAGGTTCATTTACTCTCGCTTCAACCTCACTGGAGGCTTTGAGGTGATAACAAGCTCAAGCTCTGTTGGATTCCTTTGCTAGAATATTTCTAGCGCGTAAGGTAAAATATGTAGTGACCATGTTGCAACTATAATAGACATTAGCAGGGTGAAAGAGCCCGTTGAAGAGTGACTGCAATATGAAAATCCCTTCGGCCCAATAAAGACGCGAAGGTACTTCGAGTATTTTCTAGCTTGCTAGTGAAAAAAAGAAAATACGATGGGTGAAAGTACTGGGAAGATGAAAACTTAAATCATGATTTTCGACTCGTTTGAATCAAGTTTTTAATTCGCTCTTCCATTCAAGCGAGAGAAAACGAGTGGGATAAGTAGCGCCTTAAAGTTCGAGGACAAAAAAATCTATATTTTTATCAGGGCTTTTAAAATGTATTTTCAGATTATTAAAATAATTGAAATTATTAAAAGTATTTTGAAAGCGGGCTCGCGTGACTTTTAAAAAATCACGAAGATTTGAGAATGAAAGAAAAAACTCGTATCCGGCATGGAGTAAACTCGTTAACTTTCCGGAAGCGCTTATGCCAATTATAAAGATCCCTTCGTAAGCTCGAAAAATCATGAATCGTCTCCTAATTGCAGACAATTCTTCGCTCGTTTACGACTCTATTGTGACGCAGCTGGATTCCCAAAACTAACCTTTCTCATCCTTTGGATTGCCTCTCGTTATTCGTTTGACAGCTCATGTTTTTCATCACCACCAACTTTAATGAAATGTGCTTTATTTTTACATCTTTTTGGTTCATCCTCTGCATTTACTTTTCCGCAACGTTCGCAACGATTACAACGTCAAAATTATTAGCCAAATCAATTATTTCGAGAATGAAAAAACAGAAGAATATTTTATGCTCCAATTGGTCCAAGTTTGGAATCGAGGTCTCTGGTTTTTTTTTTTTTTTTTTTTTGTTAACAGGCAAGGTTCTATTACGGAGAAACTTTGTGTATACGTATACATAAAGTACAAGCGAGTACACGAACTTGTACTTTCTTTGCATTCCTTTCTGCTCTCTTTCGCTCCACTCGATCGGCGATTATCGCGATCGATTGATTGCTGTCGTTAAATCTTTCCAGATAGTCTATCACCGATGCTTTCTACCTTCTTTTCTTACCCTTTTCTCTCTCCCTTCGCCCTCCCTTCCTCTCACTCTCCCCTCCCTCTATTTTTCCTGAAAATTGGACAGCAGTCGGGATAACGAGTATTCGTTACGCGAAGTTGCACTCTTCTATCCATATACCGCACTTTCTCTATCTCAATCACAGCCTGACTACTGGCTTAGTTGCGTGCAGTTTAGGAGATAAAAACAAACAAAAAAAAATTATAAAAAGAAAACATAAAAAAAAAGAACACGCAGCAACTGATCCAATTATCGAGAGCTAAATCCACCTCACACATCGAAACTCGAAAGTTCGATCGGATAACACGCAGCGTCGTTTTTTTCCCTTTTTTTTGCTTTTTCTTTTTTCTCGGGGATTAAGGTGAAATCTTCGTCGACAGACAGTGTTTTATAAAACGTACAACGGAAGAAGCCTGAACGCCGGGAATTCACGTTGAAGGCAAGGTTCCTTTTTTTTTTGAAACTTTGAAACTGCGAGAAAAATGCAATTTTTTTTTAGACATTTTTTCGAAGTAAATATAGTCAAGAATATTCTCTCGAAATGACGCGAGCATCGTTGATTCAGGAACGTTCATTTTGTTTGCGAATTCTCCTTTACGAAAACGCGAATCGATTCTTATTAAACTTTAACGAGGGATTGTGTATAGCTATAGCAAATGACTAAATTAGAATTATTTAAAGTTTTTGATTTTTACTGTTTTTTTTTTTTTTTTTACGAAAAGCAGTGGCAAAAAATGCAATTTTTTAAAAATATTTTTTCAAAATTAAGAAATTGTACATTAAAAAAGTTCTAGTTCAGTCAGTCGCTAGTAATATATTGAACCTCGAAATTCAAAACATGGTGATTTTGTATAGGTAATATTTCAAATTTCACATCGGTGCACATGTCCCCCACATACATTGACACTATCAATCATTTTGTATGTTTAGCTTGTTTTTGATAAACATTGAGGTTAAACGTGTTTTAATGTGGTTGGCGATTTTTCTGTTATCACAAACGACAATGCACCTGGTCATGCATAGTTACTTCTTCATGATTGTTTTGGCGAAAAACAAGAGCGTAATTATGCCTCAGCCACCGTATTCACCGGACTTGGACCTGCGACGTTTTTTCTCTTCCGAAAAATGAAAAGAGCCACGAAAGGCGGTGATTCGCGAGGATCGAGGAGACAAAGAGCGAATGGCTGGGAGAGCTCGAGGCAGTACCAAAAATTGCGCATATCAGAAGTGCTTCGAGAATTGGAAAAAGCGCTGGCCCGAGTCTGTTATGTCCGAGGGTGATTACTCTGAAGGGGACAAAATAGATATTTATAAATAAATAAATATGTTTTTTGAGAAAAATAAAAAAAGTCACTTTATTTCTTGAACAAATCTGATACATAATACTACATATACTCATGGTAGTGTGACTGTCAATAATCTTGGCTATTTCATAACCACAAAGGAACGAATGAATTACTCGAGGGCTCGTTTTTATGTTGTTTAGAATAATAGATATACGATTTAAGAAAACTCATTCACGGCTTTATTTCATTCCTCCTCGTCACATTTTTTGTTTTCTTCGTTTCAACGGACAGATATTAAATCCTTCTTTTCCATTCTTTCGTCCGTACGACTGTTCAGTTTTTAGCGTACGCGTACCTCCATAAAATATTGACTGAGAGAGACAGAGAGCCTGAGGCGTTTTCGTTTTTCGATATTTTCCCAGCGACAATTTATGAGTCCGCTCAGCAAGTCGCCCCCGTTATACCTTGTTATGTACAACTATGCCAGTATACATAGGCATAGACAATGGTTACGAAACAGAAGCAGAGTTCAGCGTAGCCCAGTGTGTGTTCGTGGACCAAGTCAAGATTGGCTTTTCAATTTATCCCGGGAGGGTAGGCTGTTTTCCCTCTTTCTGTTACCTCCTTTCTTTCGTTTTTCCCTCCCTTTATCACCATCTTTCTTTCTCCTCGTCCTTGTTAAAAATGGCGACGAAAACGCCTGTGAAAGCCAGGATTAAAGCTTCTCCAGGTGTTCTTACACGTGTATGTGTGTGGGTGTGTTTGAGTTTCCACGTCTACCGTTTTCGACCTACAACGGAAATACTCATCGCAATAAAATCCTAACGAACTTTCTTTATGGACTAATTTTCCGAACGTTCCCATACTCATCAGCAGTCAGTCTTCTTTTTGCAATTCAAGATATTTTTTATACTTACGAAGTTAAGGGACACTACCACTTCAGCGAGCCGAGAAAACCTTTGACGCTTTTTTAAGGAGTGTTCTAAAAGAAATATCAAAAAAGGAGAGATGATAATTAAAAAAACAAAAAAATCTGTACTCAAATATGTGCTGAATAATCTGAAAAAATCCAGGCGTATAATTAAGTAGAGATTCTTTTGTTTTATTGTTTTTTCTTTTTTTCCAAAATGCCGATAATTATTAATTATATAATTATTAAATTAACCAATATACGAAACAATATTTTTGTGTAAAAATACAATCGCGGAAAAATATCTCGTGATACATGAGATCGGAAACAAAAATTTAAAAAATGATTCAAAGTCGGTACAATGTACCGGTAAGTTACAGTACCTTTTGGCAATGTTCGGTATTTGTCAAAAACGAGCAGTGAATCGTCCACGTAACAGAAGAATGTAATTACAAAGCTAATGGAAAAATGTCAAAATTCAATACAACCATGTAAAAGAGTTCATTAACCCTGACTCATGACGTTTTTCAAATTGTTGTATTATGCATTATCGGTAAATATGCATTTTGAAACATTTTTTTTTAATGATCCATATTTTATAGCCCTAAATTTATTTTTCGACAAAACCGATAATTAAATGCTAAAAAATGCCCTCGAAGTGCCATCAACGCTATGGGGCAACACATAATCCTTCAACGCTATTCAGTACTGTTTTTACGATGTTACAAAGCATTGATCAAGGAATAAAAGCGCAAAATTATCGTAGGGATCTTTCGTCGTTGCGAAGACTCGCGTTTGTTTACACGCGTGCCCGGCGAGGCGTAACGTAACCGGCGTTAGGGGCGCGGCGTATTTTCGTTTTTTTCGCGAAGACGCGTTCGGACGAGTTAGTCCGAGTTTGGAAGGAATCGAACGAGCATCTCTCGCGACTCGGAATCCGACGCCACGACGTACTTTGTAGAATTTATTAAACAATAAACGTTTTGGTTTTTCTATTACCGCTGTCTCTCGAATTTCCAATATTACGGATTTAACATCTATATCCTACATTATTTTTGGAAACAATTTTAGAGTGGTGTTACCCATTAAAACGGTGAAGGCCTACCCCTCCTGGTGAAAGCACAATGATGCGGAAGTTTGTCGAAGAGAACGAGGTGCTCTGCCAATTTCCAATTAATCGTACCAAGTAAATATGTACTTATTGGATACCTAACTATATGTACGAGCAAATATTTATTTCCATAGAACTGGTGATCGTTCCAATTTTTGTCTCGCTAATTCAATCGAGCGGCGTAAAAGGTTGTTGTTCTTTTTGTTTGTTCGAGGGCCAAATATTCCATAGGCGAGGACGCAGGTACACGTGAACGAAAAAAATGAAAAACATTTCGCTTCACATGCACGCCAACTCGTTTTCAGCCGAACAGTTATCGATTGACACAACCGATGAAAAACAATTAAGAACAAAAAAAAAGAGGGCAAAACGATAGAGCAGTTCTAATAGTTTGGCGCGTTAGGGTGAAAAAAAGAAAAAAAAGAGAAAAAAAAAACGGAAGCGGATGCGTTCGAACGATTTTCATGGCGAATAGAAAATTGGTCTGGATAGATATTCGAACACTTGTGTATATTTATACGTTGTCCCTTCTATAGGGTACATAGTCATCGGAGCCTTTGCACGTGCAATTTGGGTTAATAGAACGGAGGCAATCCTACCGCCTCCACATTTTACGAGAGAAGGAGACGGGGCGAACGGGGAGGCTGGATAGCTCGGAGATTGCGGAGAAAATTGCTTATACCTGAACAATAACTTTGATTGGACAAAAATCCTTGGTGAGGATATGTAAGAGATAAGAGGCCGTGCAATTTAGGAGATACACGGAAAATGGACGACATCACAAATTCGATATGAAATCTCACGATAAACAACTATCGATTTCATAGTCCTTCTTTTTCTCGCTGATAAGAGAAAAACCTGCTGGGCATTCTGATTGAAGGGAACGATAAAGGGCGTGATAAAAATTAAAAACGCAACAATACAAAAAATATACGATGTTCGGTTGAAAAAAAAGTAAAGTTTTATTGAATGTAATGAAAAATAGAAACTAATTTTGTTTCGAACGTAAACTTTTATTTTATAAAAAATAAAAGTGAATATGAAAATTTACAGTAACACGAGGGAAATAACGAATATATATTTCATTTGAAATCAAATTATTAGTTTACGAAAATCCTACTGACTTTTGCTAAATTAAATAAATGACACGGTGAATATGTGACTGTATTAAAAACTCGAGGTGCGCACCGTTCTTTTTTTATATTCAATACATCCGATTAATTCAATTCTATTAATCCTATTTAATTTGGCACACCAGTTATTAGATAAATTATTTTATATTTAAGAAAGTTACGGTTGTGTCACATAAAATTGAATACCATTGATACGTTGAAGAATTTGTGTAAATTAAATATTATATGTCTAAGATTTGAACACTCGAAGATTTTATTTGTAGTCATATATCGGTGACTTGACAAAAAAATGATTTGCCAAAAGTAAATGAAATTACACAAAATTTCGTGTGATAACAAAAATTGTAAAATATTATATAATTAGTGGTACCAATACCAAAACCATCATATATTGACGATAAAACCGAGTCAAGGATAACCTAAGATTGCAACGTAAAAAAAGAAATAAAATTGCATTTGATGAAAAAATACAGCTGATAATATTATAAAATGAGCAGTGAAGATAAGAAGGCAAATGTCGTTGAAGCACAAGCACAATACATTGCACTTTCAATAGGACGTATCAAAATTTGTCTCTCTAGAAATACGAGAGTCCACAGAGTTCATGGTGGAGCTTAACAGTACTTTAACAAAGCCCTCTCAGCTCGTTAGCTATTTCATTTGGGTGGGTCGTGTGCTCGATCGGGTTGTATCAACGGAGTGGCCAACGAGGCACGCCATTCTCACGACCGCGGATGTAATGGAGCTCATTCGTGAACGCCACGATGAAATTTGTCACCGGCACGCGAAAAGGTCCTATTCTGACTTAACTGAATGAGTGAATCGCGTGTTCTGTAGCTTCTCGAAGATTCATATATGCATACCGCGATTCCCTTTTAGAGGTATATATCAGTCTTTGCTGACGAGCTTTTCGTACACGTGCATCAGAAAAGCGTGCATATGCATAGCCCGTCTGATTAATTTCAAGGAATAATTCGTAAGGCCTTGTACGCTTTGGATATATGCGTGTAAATGCCAACGTATGTGTCAATCATTCGTTGATTACTTACATTTTGATGTTACGTACGATAGCTGCAATTCAAATTATGCGAAACTGTACGAATGGAAAGTTCTACGTTGGAAAACGTATACCAATAGCCTTTGATATATTCGAAAAGAGTTATGGCCTTCAGCTCTTTTCGAATAATTCACTAAGTTTGTCAGCTTTTCAATTGGACTGTGATCCGCTGATGATGGAAATCGTGAGCTCGAAATGAAAATAAAAGACAGTCCGAGGCCACTCCGTCAGAAAATAATTCTACGTTTATTTCATTCGAATCACGGAATTTTATCAATTGCTTGCGACTCTGAAGAAATGACTGTAATTTTTCACTTTTGTAATTTTTCATCTCAATACGAAATTTTATCATAAAGTAAATTTCTAAATAATAAAAATAAATAGAAAAAGGTCACTAAATTATATAATAACTTTATGAGTTTCGCAATGATTGCTGATTAATTAATGGTTCAAATGGATGTTTCGCTATTTTATCAATTTACTGCCAATTCGTGTATGATTATTTAATCAGGAATTATCTTTTCTCGAATTATCAAGAATTTTGGTGATTTTTGAAATATCCATCCAGCAATACGTAAATCGTTTTACACAAACTTTCCCAAATAAATCACCCCAAATAAATCACCCCAAAAATCAATGTTTACCCCAGGATCCAGGTTTTTGACTGGACTAATGTGATCTGTCGACGTATTTTGAATTTTGAGATAGGTTTCGGCCGATGATTGGCTGTCGATTGGATCATGGCTCTTTCACGGTTTGCAACATTCATGTACACTAGCTATCGTGGAACCAAATTTGCAAGGGTAGGGAAACTCGCGGCCGGGCATTACCGAATGTATTCCATTAAAGTATCACGACCGCTTGTACGAGGGTCAACTTCCGTCGAGGCTAACACGATCATGGGGGCATACACCGCTTCGAAGCAGATGGGATCCGAACAACTTTTGAACAAACTCGAATATGCTGTATCCGGTGAGCAAGCTATTCCCCAAGACAATTCAGAATGTTTAGAGGCTCAGCAGACAGTATAAACCCAAATTTTGGAAAAAGAACCAAGGATGAGTATCGCTGCTCAAAGTTTCAAATTGCCCCAGATGAAAGTTCCACACACGTGTATGGAAAATTGTTGACGAACGTTGGGTTTCCAACTGCGCCGAATCACCTCAATAATTACATTTGTAGACTGTTTGAAGAACTGCGACATGACCACTGCTCGGAAGCTGTCGAAATGGATCGCGGTGAGCGTGTCGGTTTACCGAATCTCATACAGAAATGTTAAGGCGCTCAATAATTCTACTTTGAACTGTGAAAAACTCGAATATCTTTTTTCGTTTGTTTATTTTCTATTTTATAATTATTAATTCATTAACGTTTCATGCTTATTTATTTTTTCGTGTCGTCCATTTTCGATGGGATAGGGAGGACTTTTTTTTTTAATTCGCACAATACAATGTCGATATTTGTTAGTGGATAAAAACGTCATCGTTTATTATTATTCCACCTCGCTCATCTCCTTAATCTATAAAACGAAAGAAGCGTATGCTTTTGTAATAAATAATTTTACTTTTATTGAGTAATCATTTATTTTTTTGTGTGACCAATATTTGTTGGTCACACCAAAAAATCATTTATTTTTGGTGTAACCAATATTTGTTGAGAAAAGGTTACATTTCCAATTGCACAATGCCTCGGGTCTCATATGATGGCTGTGCATTCTAGGTGCGTCACTACTCCTCCTCCCCCTCTATTTTTTTCGTCTCCACCACTTTTTGCTCTTTGAACTTTCTACATGTATATATGGGTACCTTTGTTCATACGAAGGGCGAAAATGCGTACAAGTGCATAGAGGGAAAAACTTTTCTTTTTCATCCAATTACATTGCCCAAGCTTCCCAATCGTGATGGAATCCTGCAACCCCGATGAAAAGTGATAAGCTCGAAAAAGGGCAAAACGTTAAAAAAAGACAAAAAAGAAATCGTTTCACAGTTGTATATTTCGAAGGGCCATAGAAACGGAAAACCATAGAAATTGTATATCAATTCAATTGCTTTTTCAAATTCGGCGTTTGGGAGTTCTCTTGCGTATGAAGTCCGCTATAGGCATATAAAAAGAATATTGGGTTTGGAACATGGTAAATTGTGTTCCACATTTCCATGTGCGAGATTCGTTTAAAAAAATAAGGTGAGTTTTTATATTTTTTGTATTGCGCTAATTTGATGTTTCGATTTTTTGTTTTGTTTTATTACGATGGTACAAATGTCCCCAATATACATCGACAATATCAGCAATTATTCGTATTTAGTTTGTCTTTTTTATGGATATTGAGATTAAACGTGTTTTAATGTGTTTGGCGATGTTTTGCCATCGGAAATGATTATGCATTTGCCAACCATGCTTCAACCAACGTATTCATTCGGCCAGATATCAAAATTGGTCATCAACCGACATTACCTCTTTTAAAATGGAAAACCCACTGGAAACACTTGCGTTTCCTACGCAACGTCGATCTTTTTTAGTCGATTTCAAGCTTCAAGTTTCAAGGGTTTTTTTTCGTGGATTTTAAGGGCATGATGAACGTTACCACGTGACGCGCGAGTGCGAAAGAGATTACGAGCAGGAGGCCATCGGTGCCATCGTCTTGAATGTACGCAACAAATTTAATACTAATTGGTTCAGCCGGTTGAGAGAATAGTGGTTTCAAAATTTCGAACTGTACGGAGGCGTGCTCGTCATGCCCTTAAAGTTTCTGCTTAAGTTACACCGAACAAATAAAAAATCCACATTATCCGAACGAAACCTTTTTTTTCAGCCTGTTTTTCATGATCTGTGATTCGCAAAACGAAAGTGTTTTTCAATCTGATTTACGGAAATACCGATAGCTATGGGAATAGCTCATGGAGGTATACAGAAAAATCGGGCAAACTGATTCACTTCTTTGAACCAAGAGCCATTAATAATGTCAATGAAAAACAAATAAATAACACGAGCTGATGGTAGTTGTCGCAAGTTTACCATTCTGTGCCAATGAGGAAAAAAAGAACACGTGAAAAGGTAACCATAGGCGAGAAAAAATGTCATTTCCTCGATATTCGATCAATATCGACTACACCCTTGTAGCATATGTTGAAACGAGTTAGGTACAATATGCTCCTCCTTTTTTTTGTTTTAATGGAACGAAACTTTCAACACTGCACTTTAATGAAAACACCATTAATTAAAACAGCTCGATTAATTGTTACGGCAAAATATCTCTTACGTCGCGCACACGTTTTCTGTAAACACAAATTGCAGGTTCTCTTGGCGTTTTCACGAGCTTGTGCTCTAAAAGATAATAGGGATTTATAAATTATACTTTTTCAATGTAATTGTTGTTTTCCATAAAATATTTTATGAAGAACATTCTTGACAAATATCATTAAACATTTTTGAACAATTAAATTTATATTTTTATTTTATTTGTTCTTATTATTCATAATATTTTATTGTGAATAAAATATTGGTTGAAATGTTACGAATTAAATAACGAATTAAATAACCCTCACCAAAATGATATTGGTTGAAAAATCAGTCAATTTTTAATACCTAATATCTTTTGAAGAACAATATTAAAAAAAAAAAAACAGGTCTAGGGTTATTTAATTCGTAACGATATTGTATTTTAATTTTATTTGTTTTTTTATCATTCGTAACATTTTCCAAATTCTACCGTTACATTATTCACAATATTTTATTGCGGATGGCTTTCCCCGGACTACTTTGGGCACGCTGACAGGTCTCGGTGGAAAATTAGTAAGTTTGCAAGTGCAAGTAATGCTACTCTAGAATTTTGGCGAAACGGTAAACTACTTTTCCGCTTTAAATTATGAATTAGTAGCTCGGATGGATTTAGGTTGCGGTAAGTTTTGTAAGGTGAAAAAGGTTTTGAGTGCTCATTTCGCGAACTGTAGCTAAGGAATTTACAGCTCGCTCGGAGATTCCACTCCACGAAGGGAAAGTTTCTTAGACACTCTGCATCGTGTGAAATATGCAAATTACATCCTAGACGACGATTCGAAGACATTCAAAGCTATTTTATATGCACAGCTGTAATAACTTTAACCGTTTAAAACTTCAACAAATCGACATGAATTCATTCGAAAGTTGGAATGTGTCGTTTCGAGATTACATTATCGAGATTGGAGCAACAGATTTTATGTTCGGCTATAAATCTATTTCTTATCAATAATTTTTCCTGCAATTCGATACTTCTCATTCGAGCGGTCACCATTTCGACAAACATTGCCGAAAGATGTTTCAGATATCAGCATCTATCGTCTTAATCAAACATCTTTTTTGAAGGTATTTCATACAGATTTCACAAATAACTTGAGGAAATATTCCTGAATCAAGAGAATTTTATCACTTGGAATTTGTCATTATTGGGGTGCAACGAATGTTTTTTTTTTTTCAATTTACTATATTTTCTCTGGCAGATTTGAGCTAGGCAAATCGTGCGAATCTCTTTCAGGATTTGTGCCTACTTAAAACGAATCTTTTTTACATATGATTTCGAAAAACAATGAACACAATGATATTAGAATTTATAAAATTATTGCTTCGTCAGGAAAAATTCCTGAATCGGGAGAATTTTATGAAATCAAATTCCTCATTAGTAAGGTGCAACGAAAATTATTTTATTACGGTTTACTAAATTTCCACGGGCAGATTTGAGCTACGAAAATCGTGCGATCTTTTTTCAGGTTTTTAATCCAGG
This sequence comes from Ophioninae sp. A BG-2022a, assembly GCA_030523105.1. Lineage (NCBI taxonomy): Eukaryota > Metazoa > Arthropoda > Insecta > Hymenoptera > Ichneumonidae > Ophioninae sp. A BG-2022a. Next base: position 31,287 of record JAPYZI010001406.1, read on the forward strand.
TATTTGCAACAAATCTCCAATATAGGATTTTGACAATGGATAAAAGTAAGAAAATGAAATAAAAAATATTTTTTCGGATTTTACGTAAGAATTTCTTGGTCCGGTAACTACACCGCTATTTGTATCGGTTACCTGCGAATCACAGGGTTAACTATGTAGGAGTATCCTGTCTTCGATAACGATAAAACCCTCCAACATTGTATTCTCTGGGCGATCGCGCGAAAGTGGTCTTATTCAAATCGTAAAAGCAGCATATAATAGTGGACCTTCACCCTTGGCGCACCTCGGTGCTCCTCGAGGGTAACGTACCTTATCCGTAGGGCGCCGGCTTTAGGACCGGTTTCAGTGGAGTTCCGCTTGCTAGGCTTTACACCCAAACAAAAGCTTAGTGGGTACTTAAAATTTGAATAAAACTCACAATGGAAGGAAACTGAGGCTTTTGGGGATCCAGAATGATTCGTTCCTTCTTTGCTTGGTTGTCACAAAAATGTATCGTAAATGCATGACTGTTGAAAAAATAGGAACAGAAGTCATCATGGAATGTACGGTTGGTAGTGAATTATCAAAATTGAATTTGTAATAGCAGCTGGTTGCTTTCGTAGTTCCTAATTATACGATGATGGACAAACAGGACGCTGAAGGAAGTGGATCTTGACGAGGTATTGGGGTTTTACTGGATCGATTAAAAATAAAAATGGCGACATTGAAAAAAAGCTAAAATTCTTGACAACGCACGTAACGGTAGTTCCTGATAGAATAATCATATTTGAATTATTTCAGTAATTTTCAAGAAACAATTTAGTAGTTATAAACATACGAATTTAACATGGTCGCTTATGGGCAAACAGCTTTTATGGACATTAGGGATTGCAAAATCTATGGATCTAAATCGATCAATTTCTAAAAATATTAAGTATATTATTAAAATTATATATTATCAAGGATCAAGCGATGGATCAGATTAAGTTTAAGTTAAATTAGGCTTAGATTAAGTTAATTAAACAAACTGCGATTACACGTTTTACAGCCAGATTAGAAAATGGTGAAAGATTTATTTTAACGATACATTAATCAGCGATTATTGTAAAACATCATATATATTTAGGTTTTGGGGAATTATTATCGACTGTTTCATATTTGATTAATTTTTCGGCGATCCAGGAATCCCTTGAGGGAATGACGAACACGTTGCTAGCCACATCGAAATTTCAAAATCTTATTTCTCCCACACTATTCAACCGCTTTGCATGAAATTTATTGTGTATATGCAGGACGCTCGCATTCTCCATTCTTACCGACTGCGTTTGCATCCTTCCGAAAAATCAATATACTTTTTGACTTGGCACTTGTAACTTGTTCACTGCGCTAATTCGTAACCTCCGTCGCTATGATGTTCGTAATCAGCATAA
>JAPYZI010001407.1:0-64669 GCA_030523105.1 Ophioninae sp. A BG-2022a
TATATATATATATATATATATATATGGTGTCGTGTTTGCTAGAACTAAACGCGTACGACGTTTATGCAGCTATTTCAATCGCAAACTAGTTGCGCAATAATAATGTGCAAACGCATGTGTGTCGTTCACACAACTCGCATGTGTAAATACGTACATACATTTGTGTGTGCATAACGGGACCTTAATATAAAATATCGCGACAGGCCACTTCGATTGCTGTGACATTTTCTCTGATTTTTCAACATGTCACGTGCATGTCCATACGTGTATATATATACATGTGGTTTTATTGATATCATGAAAAAACATAACTATTTTATTTAAAAAATAACTCATAATCGAAAAACAATCTTAAAAATAAATGAACAAAGGTTGTCAAAATAATTTACTTTCAAACCCAACGAAAATATGTAGCTTGTTTTTTTTTCAGTTAAAAAAAACGATAAAACGTATAATGAAAAACAAATGATCGCAAACAAAATTTATTTAATTACCTAAATTATCTACGATATTTCAAAACCGAACAAATTGGTAAAAAAAAATGTATAAAAAGCCAGCCCGCGAGAATTATTCTGGAAATAGTGGATTTTTTCGTTCGGGCCTTTGGTTACGAGAAACATAGGGAAAAATAGAGGGAATCGCGTAGTTCGTGTAAAATGGCCTGAAATAGGAGATTTCCAAACGGGAGGTCAATCTCGGTACGAAACAAGTGAAGCGAGACGAGGAGAAACGAGCGCTGTTATCTCGGAGTAGTAAATCGAAACGAGTAAAGAGATCGCGCACTGGTCTCTCCAGTGTGTCCGTGTGGAACTCCCGGTGTGCATTGCGCGCTTTGGGGGTTGAAACGTAGCCCGTGAACCAAAGCTTCCACCCCCCACTCCTCTCCCAGTGGTGCTCGTTCGTTCGATCTCGCTATCGGATAACGTCTGGCCTCGGTAATTTATCGACGGCCCTTTAATTATGAAAACCAACGAGGGGGATGGGCAGGGGTATTCCTATTAACGCTTCCCTCGTTTCGGCCAATACCTGATCCGGCGTTACACATATTTTCATAGTGGCGATTTTATCTGATGGAATAAAAACAATAATACAGAAAACAGTGAAAAAAAAATGTAAAAAGTGAAACAAAAACAAAAATGTTAAAGTTGAACTTGTGCGATAAATAGTGAGAGAGTTAGCTTTTAAAGCCACGATAAGTAAGTTAAACCTTGGAGAAATGGGAGCTGTGATTTTTTTACCTTCCAAATATATTTTGTAATTTATTGGACGTTTTTAATATTATTCTTCATTTAAAATCGTTTAATTTATTGAAACTTATGAATAAATTGTCGAATTTATTAAACGTTATAAATACATTTTTAGTATATTTATAATGATAAAAATAAATGTTAATTATAACATAAAAAATTAGAAATTTATTAGTAATCCGTTACGTTGAAAAATAATACTCCGATTTATTTTGAAGATTCATGTCAGACGTTAATAAGTCATGAGTCAATGACCAACATTTAATTTAAGAAAAACGTTATTAATAGCTACATAATTGTAGTTTCATTTTTACTGCACTTTGTGATAAGTATGGGCAACTATTCCAAATTTACTGTATTTTTATCGTTGTATTTGAGAGATTATTTGAGAGAACTATTTTTAAGTTTCAAAATTAGCAAAAAACGGCCGAAATTTTCTAACATCGGAGGAACAAAATCTCCTACCAGAAATTTTCAAAAATTGGAGGGATCCCTTCGATAAAGATGAAGAATGTTTAGAAAAAAACGATACAAAAAAATGTACGATCTCGGCCACAATTACTGAGCGAGGGCTAAGCACGTACGTTATAAAATCGTCGGATTTAACGGCGAGATTAATTGGTTGTAAAAATGATATGAAAAGTTGAACACTCGTTCGACCAGTACGACCTTACAATCTCGGATAGATCGGGAGTCTGTCCAACGTTTCACACCCGCTAATGGATTCATGAACTGCTGCGAGTACGCAGACATATATGGCGATATGTTTTATTATCCTTGCGCCATACGCATGCATTTTTATTGATATACAAATATAAATAAACATTCGCACGTACAGGGAGACCTTAAAATTATATTTTCTTTTATTTTTCGGGACAAACTAATCTTTCAATGAATTTTCGTTTTTTATTAATCATTTTCACTTTTTTAAATACTGCTTCCTCTCGGAAATTTCCAAAAGTGATTTTTTGACATTCTGACTAGAACGAGCTTTTTTCAAAAATTGTTCGTTACCCATAATTATAATAATGATAACAATCAATTCAATCAAATATTATATAATAATATTTATTATTATCATATACTGATAATATTAATAACAACGATAATAAGAGTGATAATAATAATTATTATTATCACTCATTAAAAATAATATTTAAAAAATTCGTTCCAGTCAGAATGCCACAAAATGACAATAGAAATAAAAATTATACTAATTAATTGACTGTTGGAAACAATTTAAAGTATCATTACACAAAAATACATTATTACTTATTCATCAATATCCACCGAAACAAAAAGTATTATTATTCTTTTGTTTGTAACAATGATCCAAATTTAAATAAAGTGCAATCTGTTGTCCTTTGAAAATTAACATTTTTACATAACCTTGATTTTCTTGTTACAGTGCTCTAGCCTTTTAATTATCATTCTTACTTATATAAATAATTGATTATATTAATCAGTCTTTATTATGTCCCACGATATTTAAAAAAATCGACGAAAGACCCCGAAGGGAAAAAAAACATCCTTTTTTTTTAAAAAAAAGTAAAAGAGATTCCAGAATCGGCGCAGAGTGATCCCTATTTTTTTTTGCAACACCCTGTACGTTACGAAATTACTACTCCGAAGCAAAGAAATTTTCACGGGTCAATGTGTGTCTGTTTTTCCCCGCGGATATGCGTGCTACATATTGCAATGTTTTTACAACTTATTGTAAACTGTAAAATGGTGATTTCTGGGTGTACACGAATATACTGACGCTGAGGCACATACGGTGGTTTGATAAAGCCACAACCAGTTCCCGTGCTCGACATATTGGATTGTGACGGGTGGCGGAGGGGGGGGGGGCGAGCGAGAGAGAGAGAGAAAGAGAGATCGTTTACTGCCTTGTTGGTTACGCGTGATTTCTCCGCATTTCGTGATATATGTACGCATACATACATCTATGTATAAGCTATGTATATATACATAGGCAATAATAATAAAACCAGATATGAGCTTATCGCAGATACATCACCGTAGAATGTGAGCTATGTTTTGGTATTTGATTTGCCTCTGTAAACGTTCCCATTAGGCTAATTAGGGAAGAAATCATTATGAAAGGGGCGGGGGGGGGGGGTTAGTGAAGAGGACGTTTTGGGGCTGAAAAACTTACCTAAATTCAGTCATAATATTTTATCAATTTTTATTTGATTTATTACATTAATTTTTACTTCAGGAGTAAATGGAACATTTTATTTTTTGTATTAATTAGGTTTCTTTTTATTATGGTTTAAAGATATATTATTTATTGTTTTGTACAAGGAATAGATTCGTCGTTAAAAAATATCTATGCTGATTATTCGTTAAAGAAATATATCTAATGGTGATTTTTGAATGATTTTCAGTACATGATAATATCTTTGTCATTTAAATATATTTTTCGATTAAACAAATAATCGAGCTTGACGAGGCAACGCACGAGATGTACGCGAAATTTTGATATCCTTGTCTCAATAATTTCGCAAAACAGAAAAAAATATTGAAAGTCAACTTTTTTGGAATTCAAATAATGGTAATTGGGTAGAAATGAACGAAAAAGGAATATTGTAATTTGGATCGCGAGATCGGATTGAAGGAGTCAAAAATCATCCGCTTATGACGATCGACCTCCGAGATAAATCGTCCCAATCGATCGCGTTCACCGGGAGTCCTCAAGGTCCGGTTTCTCTATCTCTTTCTCTTTCAATCTCGCGAAAGATCAATCCACGTCACAATGTTGGTACTTCAAGTTTCAACGGGAAGGCTCGAAGCCAATCTCCACAGCCGCGCGGGCACCGTTACAAAAGTTATCTTGCGGTATCGAGCCGATCGAACGTCCAAGAGGACGAACATTTCTGGGTCAAGAATTCGCGATTATTCAAGGCGTAACGTACCTCCGGCAATAAAAAAAAGTAACTTTTTATTGCTAATTACTATTAGCCGTTCTTTTTAGCGACAGGTACAAAATTGGTCCAAAATATCAATTGGGCTTTCAATTTCCTCGATTTCGAGGGGAGACAATTTTTTGTTTTTTTATTCATTTCATACAATAGATGATCAACTTTGATTAATTTTGATTATTAATTTTGGCCATCAATGATAATTAATGGTGATTAATATTATTTTATTAATGTATAATTACTATTTGTATAATTATTCTATAAATAAACCCAAACAATATTTTTTAATTATTTTACTAAATCAATAAATATACATAAATATATATATAATATATATATATATATATATATCAACTAAAATAATTAAAAATCTTTTTTATTATTTACTACTTTTATCACCAATTAATTTGTTTAATCCCGATTAAAATTTTCTAATTGACAAGTTAATATCACGTTCCCAAAATAAAACTCAATCCTCCTAAACTATTTCGGAGAAACATAATAAAAATGACAAGGTGAAAAAGGAAGTGGCTGGAATTCCTCGCACGTGACGTTACCACCGCGAGACAACTCTCTTGACCCTTGAATTCTATTTTATTTTATTTTTCATTTTTATTTTTTTTTTGTCGTTGCCTTTGCCCAACTCCACCGACAAATTTGTGAAGTTGAACACGTATATTTGTATATCCGCGCGCATAACTATCGGTTTCGCATGACCCTATAACGAAGCGCGGGAATATGCGTAAACCGAAATTTACGTGAGTACGTGCTCTCGGGAGGTCTCGCCAGTTCGGAAACGAAAGTCTCGTGAATATATGGCTTCGATACTTTATTGCTCGCACGTACGCGTCCCGATATATATATATATATATATATATATATATATATATGTACATAGAACGAAAAAATATAGAAATCCTTGAATAATCATTAAATTACTTATTAATCATACTTAATTATTTTCAAGCTCTCGCTATTCCCCCATCCTCACTATTTTTTGTCATTAAAGATTATTTTCGATCGCAATATTTTTTCGTTTCAAGATCATTCGACATTGTTTTTCCGTCGTTCGAGATTATTTTCCCTCGAGGGTTTCGCAACCAGTGATTTCCAGCAATAAAGTTAAGCGGGCGTAAAAGTAAAAATGCAAAGCTTTTTATTTTCGTCGAAGCCCGAGTTCGAGCGTTTATTTCTTGCAGCGCACACACGAGCACTCGTTTCGTGCATTTTTCCATGACTTTTGACACGAAGAGGATGGTGGGGGGGGAAAATACACATATACAAATACATTAAGAGAAGCAGACACGATAAGATCGTCTATAAATCGGTGCAGCGAGTGGTCGCCATCGTTCTTATCATCGTGGATTATTCATTCGCTTCTTTTCGTTTGGTCTCGGAAATCTCGTTCGTCGGAGGGCGCTCGGAGGGACGGAGTGCATCATTCATCGTCTTCAGGTCAGAGAGTGCGTCGAGAGAGCGCCGATTTTTTTTCCCTCTTTTAAATTTTTATTCTATTTTTATTTCATTAAAAAATATTTTTATCGGAAGCAACGAGATCCCTGATAAATATGCGAAAGTTGCCCCCGAACGATCCTCGTCTCATCTATTTACGTCTATAGATTAGATGTTAATTGCATTCCGAGATTCCAGGAAAATCGAGTATCCAGATGCGCGTAAAAGTTTCTCGGATACGGGGAACGCAATGTTCGATAACCTAACCGCGGACTCGCGGTTTCGATTTTTCTACGCTCTCGAGTTCTCCACCCTTGCTCAGTTAGAAAACCGATAAAAATACCAAAGGCCATTTCTATTCGAGGTAAAGCTCCGTTCGAGCCGAATTTTTAGCGAGAATGTTAATATTGAAAGCTGCCAGCGTTTCTCGTATTATGCACGAAAAAAAAGAAAGTTGATTTTTTTTGTATCACCCTGTACAAAGCGTGATTTGTCTTTTTTCACAATGGGGTACAAGGACGGGTACGATGAATTTGTTTGGGGTTAGTAGAACCTCAGAATTAGTTGAATTATTATTTAAAAAAAAATTTTTTTGTATCACCCTGTACAGGTATGGAATATGCTGCCCGGGCGATTTATGTATGTAAATGGGAACCGATTAAATTTATTTTTACGCTTGCACAATTTTAAAATGTCACGCAAGAGAAAAATAGACTTTTCTGCATCATCCTGTATAGATCTAGAAAAACATATTTTGAATCACCTTGTATTTCGCGATAACGTTGAATTAAAGGGGCGGGAGAAATTTGAATGGAAAGACGAAATAATTCTTGCCTCGATAGTGAATGTTTGTGTGTGTTTTACGAGGGATCACGTAATCCCGTGCGCGGAGCCGTCACGAACAATGCATGTAATTTGATAACACAATCAATAGGCGCAACGTTTACCCTCATTTTCCCGACATTTATATCCACACGTATTCACAGAGACAAGCGTTTCCCATATCGTCCCGACCATAAGTCTAGGCCTTTTTACAAAAAGTTCCGAATAACGTTTTTGATTTCTTGATCCGGCGCTGAACAAGATTTTTTTTATCAAGCCTTTATCAGTTTTTAAACGCGATCCCTAGCTTTGGATTACGCAAATTCATACAAGTCGTAAATCAGGTTGCCTAATTATCGCGAGAATACCGCCGGGTCAGGAGAATTAAGGCACGCCGTAAGTGAAGTTTCCGGTCTACAGCCCGATCGGGCCCGGATCAAATGTCAGGTCACCCTGACGATCTTTTCACTCGGAGGAGGCTATGTTTCTATCATGATGAATTCAATAGTACCTACGGCTATCACGCTACCGCTGTAGTGTTTGGGTTTCTCGAAGGATCGATTCTCGACTCCGCGAGGTGGAATAATCCTCGTAGGATCCCGCGGTAATGGAGGCGCGCGCAGTTAGCGAACACAGATTTTCCATCGTCTTGATTCGTGCGGGCAGAGAGGCGAGCACACACCGTGTATCAGTCACGTTACCGACAATCGAAAGCCTGCACGCAACCGTGAACGCTGCCTGTATTATGTACAGGGTGTCACGTTTAGTACTGCTGAATCATTTTTGGAAAATGTCCACGACGAACTGCTCATAAAAGTGTGCCCTTAAAAAACTCAGTCACGATGAATTTTTTCGTATCGACCTGTAGCTAAGTTCACGATAGAATTTTTTTTCAGCTTTTCACAAGCTTGCAATTTTTGAGTATTTTTTTGCACGATTTTTATAGCCTGGTGTTTCGAATTCGATTTAAAATAAAGATTATGTAACAATTACAAAAAAATGTAATTTTTTTTAATGAAAAAAAAAAATTTAGATTTTTTGTATGCACCTGTAGCGTCGAAACGGAATTTTTCTTTTTACGGGTATTCCTAGGTGGGACCTTTTTTAGCATTTTTTTGTTATCGCTCGACTTTTGGGAAATTGTGCAACTTCAGTTGGGACACCCTGTACGAATCCGTACATCAGCTGCAAGCAGCGTGTAGAGCAAAGCGTAATCCTTCAGGACGAGGACTCAATTTATAAAGCGTCCGAACGGCATCAAACCACTCAAAGGCTTAAAACACTCGACACATCGACCGTCCCATTGTGTCCCACGCGCAGCACGCTCACGCACTTGAACACCACGAGATGAAAAAAAAGTGACAGATTTCGCATTGCATTTGTCCATGACGATTATAGAGTAACGGCTGCCTTTTGAGCTCATGCTGTAAGGATGTTACGTCATACTGTGCAGCGTGACGTCATGATACTTTAACCTCTTTGTATTAAATTGTTGGTATTTTACCATAGGTAACGAATTGTTTGTGCATAATAATTGTCCTCGAAATATTTTTAGCAATAATAGTAAAATGTAGATAATAAAAATGAAGATTTTTAAACACCCTGAAAAATACTCAAAAGTGATTGAAAAAAATAAAAATGACAATTGAAAACGCACTAAAAAATCCATTGAAATTGACTAATAAAAAATGAGAATTAAACAGTTACTATTTTTCCTTTTTGGGTTTGTTCCCCTTGGTTTTTTGGGGTTGTTTGGATTTTTTTGGGCTTGTTTGGGTTTTATCGATTTTCAAATACCAAAAACTCCACTGAAAATAAAGCATAAAAAAAAATCTCGATTGCATTCTTCGGGACTGATAGAAAGCTGATAAGAACGAAAATTCCCAGACGTCTTTCAGAGCTTCCCAATCGCGGAATTTTTCTGCGTGGGAATCCACTCTCTCCGTTTCGGCGTCTTGCCCTTTTCGTCTGTATTTGGCTGTTGGGTGCATAAAAATGCTGAAGAGCTGTCCACGGATACACATTTTCAGAGGGCCCTCTCTCGAGTGCCTCGTCTCGCTCGCCAGATCCTTGAGTTTGCCCTTTGGACATAATGACATACCTACAACGTGCGTCTTATTTTCTCTCCGTCGAAGACCGAAAAAAAGAAAGAAAAAGAATCGTCGAGTTCGAAAAGTGTTCGCCCATGGACAAACCAGGGCCAGGAGGAGCCAGAACTCACTTTACGAAAAATCTTAGCGACTAGGATCGTTCCAAGTTCACGGACCCGAATTACTCTAACGAAATAAAAAAAAATTGTTTTTCCTTTCCATTTTTGTTTTTTTTACTCGGAAGCGAGTAAAAATATTTGAAATTTGAAAAAAATAATTTTTTTTCAAAGTAACGAATGTTTTGTTGCAGTGGAAAATTTATTTGAAAAATGATTTTCTTATGAAACGAAACGAGAAATTACATTTTCTTTTTCTCGATCCATCCGATGTTTTTTTTTTATTGGAAGCACGATTTCCATACGAAATGAAACCTTTTATTGTTTTTTTTTTTCATTCAAAAGGAGAATTTACATGCCAATTCAAAAACGTTTTTTTCCCCTCTTATTTCTCAATTTTTTTGTTCACCCAGATTCATCCACGTGAAACACTTTTCTTCTCTCGATCGTGTCCATTTTTATTTTTGAAATTTCCTCATTCCCTCAAATTTTATCGTCGTTCTTTTCTTTTGTCTTTCTCGTAAGGTATTCACGTGCGACAAAAAAAAACCTTTTTTTTCTTTTCTTTACGTCTATTTTTCGTTTCCTTTTTGACGTCGAAGACTCGCGTGCGACAGTAAAAAAAAAACGTTTCTTTTTTGTTCTCCCCTCTTTTTTTACTTCATTCGAATTTTTTTTTCGTTTGTTTTTTCGCCATTCAAAAGAGGGATTCGCATACGGAATTCCAACGTAGATGGAATCTTAATGAGATTCTTCATCGTACGAGGTAAACCGCGGGCACAATACGCGGTGCGGTTACAGGCGTATTGAAGAGAGAGAGAGAGAGAGAGAGAGAGAGAGAGAGAGATGCTGATGATAAAGTTTATTATACCCTAGTGAAACTATCCTGCAACAATTATAATAAAAACGATTTTAACAATCCTACAAAAATAATATAAATGTAACAACAATAATAAGTAAATAATAATATAAATATAAATATAACTAATAAGTAAATAATAATATAAATATAAAAATAAATAATAAATAAATAATAATAGAATATAAATAACAGTATAAGGAACAGAGAGAGGGAGACTCTTTTTGTTCGATTTACACGGCTAATAAAAACCGTTGTGTTTACACGATGTTGCGTTTTTCGTATGACCGTTACGGGTGCCAACGAGAGGGACTTCCGAATCAGCGAGGCTTGAAATAAAATCGTTTTTTTGGCTTTCCCGAGTGAAGCTCGTATTTTTCATTATTTTTTGAAAAACTCCACGGGTGTTGATCCATTCTTCTCGTCAATCTTCCTGATCTCTCTCTCTCTCTCTCTCTCTCTCTCTCTCTCTCTAGATCTCTATTTTACTGTCGTATGGCGGTCGTATAAAGACTGCTCAATACGCATGACCGCATAATCTATGACGAGGCGATTATGAGAGCTGCTGAGTGGTACGTTTTCAATCCACGGTTTTTTCATCCCCTGCCCCCACCCCTTCTTCACGATCTTTTTTTCTCTCCGGGTCCATTCGTCTTTCGGTCTATTATAAAAATCTCACGAACCGCGAAGCCAAAAGCCGAAAAGGTGCTTGACGATGGCTCCCCAAGAGTTCCAGGACTCCCGGGGTCCTCGACTCGCTCGAGTGCGGGCTTTTTCTCATTCTTTATCTCTCCACAATCTTTTATATATATATATATATATACGAAAGATAAAATAATAATACTGCTTACATGAATATTAGAAATAATTTTTATTTTAACACAGAATTCGTAAATATTGTATATATCATTATTTAAAGCTGCCTATCATTTTTATATGTAAAAATATTTCGTATAAAAAAATAAAACGAAAACTTTGTGAATCAAGTACAGAGAATTCTTTTTCGCAATTGTTCTACAAGGAACAATTGTTTATTCTCAGAAACTCGTGTTATTTTTTGAATAACCATATTTATTGCGATTTATTTGTATTGATACACTTTGATTGAAACATTAATTAAATCGATTCAAGGAGAGTCTTTCGTTAAGAATGCTCTTTACTTTTCTTAAAAACATTTGTGTAAGCATTTTGTTTATTTGTTTAATAAAATAACATACATATTTCAAAGATAAAAAGTTTTTTGTTTTTGTATCTGTGCAATCTCCAATGCGAAAGTTTGATTAAACTAATCGAAAATCAAAATAGTGTATATATAATAAGTTGCAATAATCATTACCATTTTTCAATAGTTATTTTTACAAAATAATGTTCTGTTTTCAAATTATCCTAATTTCCATGACGAGGCAGTACTCCAGTCTCTTAAAGGGCGACAAACTCCATGGGTTTACTCGACCAAAGCGAAACGATCGTTACATAACCCCCACCCCGCGGTCCTCCGGTCCACCAAGAAGGGTCCAATAACACGGTGATCCCGAAACGAAGCGCAATAATAATCCAGGGTGTCCCAAAGCGCGGTATATCATTCCTGTGCTGTCGATGCCAGGTTTAACCGGATGTGAAAAACATATTCTCCTGGTCTCCCTCATTCCCTTTCCCTTTTTCTCTCGTATTATACTGTCAACGTCTCTATTGCAAAGTCCCCACCCCTGACTCGCTTTTTCTCTCTTCCCAGGTTAGGTTATCTTTATCTCCATTGTTACTCCTTTTTATTATTCTTTTTTAATCGTTATTTTCATTACTATTATTATTATTCAAATTACATAACAACTTATTATTACATTTCAGTACAATATATATGATTATTTTTTATAATAATTTATCATATGTAAGGTAATGTTATATTGTTATGATATAACAATAACTATATAATAATTATTACACAATGACATTGCAATATTCGTTGTTAATGACATTTATGTTTTTTTCTTTTTAATGGATGGTACGGAAATGTATCGTTATTAATATATAAAAATAAAAATATTGATGCCTATTTTTATCTCTGAAATAATAATACTGATAACAATAATAGGAAGCAGGTAAGTAAATAACAACAACAACAACAATAATATTAATAAAAACTGCGATACTAATAACTAAAAATGTAATTAAAATTATTGTAACAACTATTAGTATTAACTGACGATAATAATGATATTAATTGATACAATTTCATTTATTGTTACAATAATACTATATATCGGCGTTATTTTTATCTTTATTTCTATAAATACCTGAGGTCTCGTTTTAGATATTATTTTTTATCATCTTCTTGATTTTGTTATTAGTTTGTGCTTTTGCCCAAAAGTTAGGAAAGTGTACGGTAAACTCGATCATCATCATCATTCTTCTCTCCCACCTCCCTCCCCCTCCTCACCGCGCAATTCGTGTCCATTTCACATAACCTCGCTAGGGGAAAGAACAACCAGGATCAGCGAAAGAAAATCTCCCGTTTGTCCCGTTCTTTCTTCGCGTCATAATTCTCGTTCCTCCTTGGTTTGCTCATCTCACTCGGTAGCTGGAAAGTTCGAGGGTTCAGAGAGCTCGATGAAACGACAAGGATATCGCGTGACAACAGGTCCAGCGTGTTAAGATAACCGGTCGTAAGAAACCAAGCTGAAGGGATTTTTGTCCTTATTCTTGAGTTAGGGCGTAGGAGGGTGGGGTGGGGAGTGGTTGCTAGGGCGAAGGAAACAAGAAGAAGGCCCTTCGCGCAGTTACGAGTCTTCGAAAGGTCCTGACCACGAGACATTCGCCTTGATCCTTCACGCCTTGTCGTATTCCTCGCTCCTTTCCAAAATGAGGATCTCTCTATTCCGTGTAGAAATGCCCGGAGTACGCGCTGCTGAAACTCCTCCCTTCTCGGGTTTCAACTTATTCAGCTCGTCAGATCTTTTTATTATTATTATTATTATTTCTTTTTATTTTCTCATTTTTCAAATCGTTGTAATCCATATTTGGTAGCCGTGTATACAGGGTGACCCGTAATTCGAACTATTCATCGTCGAGGGGCGGGGGAGGGGGGGCATTCGAAGAGATTATTCAATTAGGTCGAATTCAACTCGTTTTTTAGCAGTTACTGAGTTTCAATGGTTTCATGATATTTTTGGGACATTTAGAAGCAGGTAATAGTAGTTAGTGAGTGATAATAGTAATTATTAAATTTCATTCAATAGGGATTACTCAATTAGAATATTATTATTTCATTAATTGTAATATTAGTGAAAGTGGTTTTTTGCTTTGGTAAAACCATTTCCAATGCAATTTTTCAATGAATGTTAATATGTATAAATTTAATTGTGTACGCGCATGTGCATGCACATGTATGTAAAAGATATATATGTAATATATTAGAATAAATATATTATACATGTAATGTATATGTATTATATATGTTGAAAAAAGTATACATATATTATATGGAAAGACTGGCATACGCGTAATCCGAGAAGATTACGGTACGAATAATAAACATGTCAACTCGCCCTCGCACTCAGCTTTGGAATAAACGCCCGTTCGGGTTAAATTATCTCGTTTCATTCCCTCATCTTTCTCGGCTTCTATATACGAAAACGACCGCGAGAGGAAATGCCGTGACGTTTCGCCTCGCTCTCTCTCTCTCTCTCTTTCTCTCTGGAAATCGTGTGAATCACGAGCTTCGTTTCTCTCCCCATATTCTTTGCTCAATCATTTTGTGAAAATTTTTTTTCAATGAAAATTTGGCATTTCTCTCGGTCTCTTTGCGGCTTGTTTCAACAGCGACAAATTTATATACATTACCATCTCTCGAAGATCGTTGAACAATTTACGATGGATCTTTATGGATCGTGATGATCACGAGACCGATTTATGGGAGGCGGATGTTGGAATATACAGGATTGGATGAAACCAGATTTTTGTATTCTTTTTGAATTTATTTTTTATTTATTTACTTCTCAAAATATTTGTGATTCACGACACGAGGACCAGAGGCAATCGAGGATTGAAATATTGAAGGGAAGCTTGAAATTAAACGCCTGTCAACGTCTATCCCATTCTCAAATTGGATTGGGCCTACTAGTATAGCTTTGCGTTGTCAGCCACGTCGAGGAATCACCAACGATGCATTTCAATGTAGATGAAAATAAATATTCGATTTCGTAAAAGACAAAATCGTTTTCTTCGTGTGTTTCTCATCCGGAATTCAATCATCTTCGCTACGTCGAGTTTGAAAAAAGCCTCACCAAACTAAAACGGGCTACATTTTTTTCGTCACCCTGTATGTATGCAACGCATAGTTACACGTAACTTTTTATCGCTACCGAAAGATCTAAACACGAGATTTTCCCGAGATACACGTCTAACGTTCAAATTTAATGGCCATCGCGGTGTCCCATCAGGCCCCAAGGATCGGGCCCCGTGTGCCTTTTTCTCATGGAGTATCAATCTCTACCGTTACATCGTGTTTCATCCAGCTCGTATCTTTTTCTTTTCTGTATTTTTACGATTTACGCGTGGTTCCGCATACACGCGTATATCTTTTGTGATTTTGGTGGCTTTGACACGGCGTGGTTGGGGGGGGGGGGGGGGGGGAGGAACAATATTTTATTCGCGGCGGGTCACTGTAGTGTCATGGTTTATTCGGGAGGAGTGCACGACACGTTTCATTCATTCGGTATAAAAAAAAATTTATTAGACACGCTAGCATACGTACAAGGTGTCTCATTTTGATTGGAATGCGCAACAAACAGAATTCCAAACACCGTGAATTCGACGTCTGGAAAACCTTTTTCTTTCACGACGCACCTTTGTGGATCGTAATAAGTCTCTCCGGTGAGTAAATTAGCGTTGACCTTGGATCGACCTTGGTTTGACCTTGAGATTTGAATTAGACCATTGCATTCCCGGGATAAAAATTGACAACTTTTGTTCGACTAGTTTTTCGATTGGAATCCCCGTTCGCGAGATATCGCGCGGTGTCCGTTTATCAGAGGACACCCTTTGTGTAACTTTTGATCGCTGAAAGTTTGACAAGTTTTCTAGCCCGTGTTTATTTAAATCTTTTTTTGTGAGCGTTTGATTTTATCGTGAATGATATTTCAAAATGCGAAGGACTGCGAGCTCGTTTATGGAATGACGCGATGAAAAGGATCTTTTTCTTTCTATCAATGATTTCCGATCGACGCGGAGCTTAGCTCGTTAAATGGATTGGAAGTCTAGTGAGGGGCCGGAGGGAGCGGACTTCATAGATGTGGGAAAAGGGAGTGACCATTTTGCAAGAAACACGTGCCTTTCGACAGCTGTCGATCAGTACAAGCATCACTGCTAAGTTTGGCTGCGATTTGTCATATTTGTATACAGGGTGACCCGTGTAAAGTTTCACACCTTGATAACTCGAAATGTATGCACCGTAGTAAAAAATGTTCCAAATAAAACATTTAAAAATGTTCCAAATAAAAAATTGTTTGGTTTCGAGCGAACAAAAAGGGGGGTCATGTAGTTTAACCTTGACTACAATTTTCAAGGTCACGTGAAGGTCATCGTTACTATGTTCAGTGAGAGTCGACTTCTAATTAAATCAAAGTTAACATGCGTTCGGTAAATTATTTTACCGAACCCAAAATGAAACTTTGAGTTTTTTTTCTGGAACGTTAAAAATGCAGATTTTTGAAAATGTTCTCTGGGTAATTTGCTTGAATGAAAAAAAATCCTTTGTAGACAATGAAAAAAATGAATAAATAAGAATAATTGAAAACAATAATCGTTACCATCGATAGAAGAAATTGTGTCCATGGTAGGTTTTTTGTGAATCGCCCTGTAGATTTATTCGAGAGGCAATTTCGACACTCCTCGGATATTCTTCCTTCCCTCGTATCCATGATTCGGTTTATCGGTTGGGAAAGTACGAAAACGTATCGAAAGTCACCTGATCGAGGACGGAAGGGAATGAACTTGTGCCATCTCAATCGAATATCGAGTACGAACGTACGGAGTTTTCGGTTACGGTTATGCTTAGGGATAAGACCAAACGATTACACTTGTGCACTGTACGTGTACTGGGAACTGTGTATGTAAAAGGAAAAGCAAGATATTCACCAATGGCAAATAGTAGCCGTGAAATTGGATTCGTAAAGGGAACATCGGGGAAAAAGCGATACCTGAGGCGTGGGAGGAGGTGCAACAGTTCGATCTGAAAAGACGAAAGGAACGATGAGGAGGATAGAAGAGAAAAAGGAAGAAATACGGAGGGCCATGTTCATGACGAGATAAATATTATTATTATTATTATTATTATTATTATTATTATTATTATTATTATTATATTATATTATATTATATAACCCAAACAAACCCAAACACAATGTACCTATATGATGATGGATAATTCATATCTCTTTTTAATTACACATTGTAATTAATTTTTTATAATTATAGTTATGTAAGTTCAACATGAAAAAAAAAATTATGTTAATATCTAATTTATATTACATATAATGGATTTTGTTCAATTCTTTTAAAGACTCGAAAAAAAGTTCGGAAATAGTATATTTTTCTTCAATATATGTTTTCCTTTACAAAAATCTTGAAAAATAAAAATTATTATTGTTCACGCGTTCTTTTGAGCTTCCAAAAATATCTCAAGGAAATATTAATCTTTTAATGAAGATTATTTTTATTTTGCAAAAATCTTCGATTAAGTATTATTGTATTTTTAGTTTTTTATCAAGCTTCTCAAATGCAAAATTTAAGACTATAAACGACGCGAAGCAAAAAACAAAATCAGGTACCCGTTCGTCAAAATTAATGATTTTCGAAAATCGAGACAAAATCCCAACAATTTTGAGTTTTGAGTGAACTTTAAGCCCCTAACGATGTATTTTCCTTCTTCTGGAAAAAACCAAGTTTCAATCGTAACGAAATACGAAAAACCAAAAAAAAAGGGCTAATCCTTTTTCACGTATCCCATGCCTTAGTCCTATAAAAAATGGCTGTATTAATAATCGTAGAGTAGCTGGGAAAACGGTGATTCGTAAGGTCTGTTCATGAGCTTCGCGTATCATAGGGCAAAGGGCACGAGGAAACCCCGCGAAAAAAAGGGCGCCCGCGCAAAAACGAATATACATAATATGCACGGGCTTTCCAGAGGAGATCCTTTGATCGCGAGCTCCATTGCGGGCTTTCGCATTTTTTTCCAACCTCTTCCCCCTCCAAGCCTCCCTTCGACGCTCCCTTCGTCCCTCGTCGCGTTTTGCAGGGACCACGAAATGTAAAAGCTGCGTTTGAGGGCTGTGATGAGGCGGGAGAGGGGCTCGCTCTTTCACGCGCTTTGAAGACTCGCGATAGTCATCGCGCAAATGGAAAATGGAAAAAGATCAATGCGAAAACGTTCTTTTTTTTCTTTCTAAATATACGAGTAGGAGATTCATCGCAAACGGTGAGTGAACATGGATGAACGTTTTGATCAAATGGGCTGGTCATTTGCGAAATTATAAATTTTTGTTATAATACCACATTTACATTTATCCAGGAATATATTATATATTTTTATTTTATTATTACATTTATTTTATTTTATTATTCATTTTTACAATATCCATCATTCGAAATTTTTGCCTCCAGCCTTTGTATTGTAGGTAGGGGTTTTAAAGCACTTTTTTTTAAAAACAGAAATATATCGAAGATTCCATTTATTTGAGTACCTCCTGAAGATGGAGGAGCATAAAGGTCTGGAATATTCTTCCATTACCATGAGCATTCTCCCACAGGGTATCGCTGAAGAAATTCTCGTAGGTAGGAGGGTAAGACGAAGCCCAATGGGATATATCATATTGGAATACAATCATAAGAGAAATGCTGGAACTTCGCGTATGGGAAAAGGTGGGGTTTGAGAAGGTCAAAGAGGTTGGGGGGGGGGTTGACGTATAACTTCAACTGTAAACCTATATATATATATAGTACCCCGTCGAGCCTAGGGGTATATAGTGCTCGTTCGAAAATGAAAATCGTCGTACTCGTTGATACGTTTGTCCCTTGTGCGTGTGGGTAGGTGCACGTTCCTCTTCGAGGCTCCGTGATATCCGAGAGCAAACATATTTCAGAAAGGCGAGACCGACCGTTTGATCCACCGGAAAAGTCGGGCGGACGTGAAGAAAATTCTTGGATAAAGAACGAGAAAAAAAGAACTGGTGAAGTTATTGCAATACCGAGTTCCCGATGGGCACGAGGAGTCGGGAGAGATTGGAAAAACGAGCGAATGAAGCTTGCCTGGTTTCAGGGACGAAATAGTTTTATCCGAAAAATGATTTTTGTTTTGGTATCGTTTTGATGGGGGCGGGGGGCGGGGGGGAATTTCAAGTTGGTAATGTTTGGTTGAATTATTGGGTGTTTGTCTAATTTTATCAAATATTAGTCAGGATTGTAATCAATTTTTGAAAAATTAAGGAGATAAATGTTTCGTTTTGTTTGAAAAAATAAATTTGAGAAAGGAATTGTTTGTGAATCGTTTGAAATTGCCGAGACTTATCTAAAGTTATCTAAAAATATCGAAAATTTATTTAAAGATATCTAAAGTTATCTAAAATTTAATTAAAATGACCTCCAAATATCTATAACATGGTCCAATCCAAATGAGTCCAAATAAACTCGAACAAGTTCATTCCTTTATGAGAAGATAGTCAAGGGAATCAACCAAAAATTGAGTTTTATCTCTAAACCCAACTAACGAAATTAACCAAAGTAATCAAGATAGAAAACTCAAATGATTTTGAAGTCTTGCTCACCATTAACATTCACTATTTATCCCATAATTTTTATTTACCCATAGATAAGAGGCCAATATTGGGCTGGATGATAAAAAAATATCGGATACTAGATTCCGGATGTTGAGGGTCGTTTTTACTCTTGATGAGGGTAAAAACGACGACTCTTAAAGGGGAATCGAGCACGTCTTGAGTTCGACGCGGATCTAGGGTTTCCGGTTGGAAGGCAATGCTGGTGCCAATCCTTGGAGGGGGTTGACTGGTAAGACCAGAAGTCCGGATACGCGTGACACGCCGAGCTGCGCACCTTTAACCCTCGGTCGCCCTCGAGCGAGGGAGCAACCGAGACACGGTTACCATATAAGTCTGAATCGTAAATCATTTCGTCGGGAGTCGAGAGCGGAACGAGGGCGAAAAGTGCTTTTTCAAGGGAGTGCGGATCAGCCTGTGCTGCTGATCCGCACTCCCTTGAAAAAGCCTCCTCACTGTGTGCGCCTCAACTCCGTTTCGCTTTTTTTCTCATGCAGACACATCGCAAGCGATACAACGGGTGTCCGATTTCGATCGATCCGAATTACCCCAAAACCGTTGACTGCGCGAAAAAAAACTTTGGAACAGGATCCGAGATTTCGAATGAAAAGCCAAAAGCCAAAGGCTGGATTCATTCGGAGTATCCCTGAACGAGCTATCGGGAAAAAAAAACGTTGTCCAAAAATAAGTATTCGTCGATTTACAAGTCCCGATTGTGTTTCACGAATAGCTCGCAAATAGCTCGTTTGAAAAATATATTGACATTGAAAAATATCAATTTTCTATTTGCAATATTAATTGGAGTTGAAGTTGATGATATCAGCCGGTGCTTGAATTTGAAAATGATTTTTTAGTAATTTTAAATACGTTTTTTCTGTGGTGGGACGTTCCACAGATGCTCAGCTATGATCTCATTGGTTGAAACTTTGAAAAGGAATATCTCGACCAATTTTCATCGTAGGACATTTCGTAAAAAAGCATTTTTCTCGTAACAACCTCCTCTGTATACTTGTAAAGAAAACTCCACCAACTTTTGCTCACCCGTTACACACTCGTGTCTGAAGAAAAGTGTAAAAATACACGGAACAACGAGACTTTCACGTCTCATTGAAAAAGACGTCAACGTACTTGTGAACGGATATTCCTCTCATCCGAGTCGAAATGCACGCGACGAGAATAATGTCCCGATTGAGGAGTTCAACCGCAAAAAGTCTCGTTCTCGAGAGTCGCGGGGGTGCAGTAATTCTCACCGTTGTACAGAGAATCCATTCTTGTGGAAGTGCAGACATCGATGGATCACCGAGTTCTATAGGTACGAAAGTTGGTCCCGAATCGCCAATTCGTCGTTCCATTGTCAATGGGCATTCGCCCCTTTCATCCCCTCCGCATGGGGGTGCAACGCATTGTTCGTTGTGTGCACATTGCATGCTGTGCTCGCAGGTAGAATTAAATTCTCACGACGCAGTCACATATGCCTGCCTGCATAATAGCAGACGGGCACTCGATGCTGCCACGTTTCTCTTCTCCAAACGTACATGCGCAAATAAAGCTACAAGGAAATGTGACTTCGGAGACACTCGACTTTTAAGGACCTCACGAGAATCAATCTTAACCTCGTATTGAACATTCCAGATATCTTCGTCGCTGGAATGCAATAGAAACCCTTTTTTATAAACCACTTCTTTTTCTGGATCCAGAAGAAGAACGTTGCAAAGTAAAAATTGTTTGGGTTTCTTCTTGAGTTATTGGACTTTCGATTATTATCGGAATCATGAATTGACTTTGATCATCATCGAAATTATCATTTGGCTGACAACTTTGATAATGATCGAAATCACCATTTGACTTGGATCACCATCCACATCATCATTTGACTTTCATCACCATTCAAATTATCATTTCATCTTCATTATCATCCAAATCATAATTTGACTTCGACCATCATCGAAATCATTATTATATTTTTGTTTAGTTTTGAAAGTATTTATTCCGTCGATAAAAATACCAGGCTTTGACGGAAATTCGATCAATAAAAGTAGCCCAATTGGTGTTTTCTCTTTCCGGTCTTTGGAATTTTTTTTTACCGTTTGGCTTACAATAAATTTTTCTCACGTACAAACCCAAACAAACTTACTCTCATACGAAGAATACAACCAATCGTGAGAAAAATAAAGTAAAAATACGGAAAGCAAATTCTGGAATTGTATTTTCCTGATGGTCTTGGGGCGGTGTACGTTTGAGGGTCTCGAATGAGATTTGACGCAGATGTTGAAACCTTGCGCGTGCCAGGTGCCACTGAAGAAACCTGGTCAGCCCTAAAATATTTCGTTATGTACATTGCGCATATATATATATATATATCCATTATATACGTAAATGTGTTCGTATGTGTATACATCTATATATAATCAAGAGGGTAAGAGAGTATCGAGAATCGATTCGATATTCTTTTCACAGACCCTCTTTTTCGTCGCGGGTGGAGAACGTTCGCATAGAACGAAGATTGCCTCGACAACGTACAGGGTGGTCAAAAAACCAAAGTTGAAGAAGTAAATCTGGATCAAGTGCTGTTTGAGTCCAGCTATTTCCATTGCACGTAAATTTTATAAACATTAGATAAAAATGCACCCTCCAATAATAATTCTTTTTCAAAATAAATTTAATTTGAAAATACATTAAAGCTGACCCTTAAAAATAATAATGAGAAAAGCAAAGCCAGTCAAAGTACGAAAATAAGAAATGACGTTTTTTCGAAAAGTAAAATATAAGAAAATAAAAATATAATTTCGAAGAAATCCATTTTTATGCTTTTGTATTTTTGAATTTCAATTTTGAATGGTATATATATATATATATTCGTCACTTTTCGGGTCACTCTGTACATGTAAATTCATACGTGTACACGTATAGTTATTTAGGCAAACAGCCCCGCACGTACGTGTGGATCTGTATTTTCCCAATCTGATAAAAGCGGAGGAAACCGCGCGAGCGTAGATCCCGTCACGATAAGTCACGCGTTAGCGTTACAGAGAGATCGCCTTGGGAAGATATAAACGCGGATGGCCAAGAATATAAGGTCCTATTCGAAACGTATTTCGAGAGGATGATGCGCTCGCGAGTCCTGACCGACGGCGCGGTAGGTCGTCCTGGAGACGACAAACTGCGTCGATGTACCGATTATTCTTTTTATCGTACATACGAAATGTTTTCTAGTCGCATTTTTTGTTTCCTCAACTAGAGGAAAAAACGTGCGATCGATGTAGCTGATGTGCTATATATACCGGGTATGCTTTGGGGAGGAATTTAATCGAGTAGGCTTCGAATCGATTATTTTATGAAATTTCTATTCCAGCACAGGTTTTGCGTACTTTCCCCGTGCCCTTCTGGAATTCGGTGAACCTTTGAAAAACGTCTTTTTGAGGTTAAAAAATTCGTTAAAAAATGAATCATAATCAATGATTCATTATTGGACCGTTCTGAGAGTCAAGAAACAACATTTGTATTAAAAAATGTTATATCCATGGACTATTACTTTCGCAGGGGTTGGATTCGTGCAAAGTTCATTTTGAGGAGAAATGATGACAGTGAAGATGGTCCTCGAAGTCGTGTGTCTTCAAAATGACTTTTCGTGATTTAAACGACACGTAGGAATTCAAGAGAGAGAGAGAGAGATGGAAATGGTCCATAAGTTGATGGTACGCGGATATATATAAATAAATAAGAAGAGTGGAGGATAACCGGTGCGAGCGTGCCGAACAGGAAGTTACGCCGTACGTGATGTGGAAACTCGTTCGTGTTTCTCTCCCCCAGCATTAGGGAGCTGCACAACTGTGGCGAAGTCATCACGCGCCGTTTTTTCTCGTCTTCGGCAAGGCGCGATCGGCAGTTATCTCTCTCTCTCTCTCATCCACCTTTGATCCTTTTTTAATCCCCAAGTATCGTAGGAGAAACAACTGTTTTCCTCTATGATTGACTGACGACAGAGACTCCAGGATGATCGTTCGTATGTTCGAGACGCCTATGCAGTGTGCATCATTTAAAAACAACGATTTTTCAAAACAATTCTTTTATTTTTTATTTATTTTATTATTATTATCATTTTTCTTATGGCCCTATAAATATTATTAATTCATCTACATTTGTATCCTTTTCTATTATTTCTTACTTGTTTTATTATTTTATTATTATAACTATGAGATATTTTTATTATGTAATTGAATTGGGCTTAAATTATCCACTTACCAAGATAGAAATATATATATATATATATATATATATATATATATATATATATATATATATATATATATATACATATGTGCTTATGATGAACAGATGCACATGCAGTCGTATGAAAGAACGCGAAGAGCCGGACGTCGGAAAACCGGCCTGGCATCAAGAGCGCGGAACGCAACGACTGTTTAATTAGAATTAAATAGCGGTACGTCCGATGAAAATTCTAACAATTATTATTATTGTTGTTCTTGTCATTATTATTATTATTGTGTCTGATCTATTTCTTTTTCAATAATAATAATAATAATAATAATATCAATAATATTTTTCAGAAAAATAATAATAATGTTGATTTTTACGATTACGATTATTTTCATTATTAATGTATATTTTTGTCAATATTTTAAATGTATTAATCAAATATTTAATAAAAATTATTATTATTACGACTATTATTATGATCATGTATATATTTAATGAGATATCGATCTGGTGAATTCCCGTTGCTGGTGGTACGGAATATCCTGTCGTGTATGATAATTACACGTATTACTAGCAGTACAGGCTATCTGCCCCCCTCCGTTCTCTCTCTCTCTCTCTCTCTCTCTCTCGTGTGTGGAACGATTATTCACTTATTTCAATCGACACATTCGTTCCAGTCGATGTAGCTGCGTAAAAGAGGGACGTGCTCGTTTGGAAAATTGACGGAACTTAGGGAAAACAGGTTCCCCTTAATAGTGGCCTATTTTGAAGCCTGCAGGCTTTGTGAAATGGGGAAATAGAATTGGTCATTGAAAACCAAGATTTCGAGAATGGAAGATAATAAAAGAGTATCTCTAAATAATAACGATGATCATTTGGATTTTTTTGGTTGATATTTTGTTTTTGGCTTGCAAGTTTTTGTGTATTTTATTACGATTCAAAAAACATTTGTTTTGTTTATTTTAGGACAGTTTTTTGTTGATTTGTTTGTTTTTATTGTCTATTTGATTAATTTTTTATTTTATTTGTTTGCATATTATTATGAAAGTTGATTAACTTTTTTCTGTTACTTTAAATACCGAACTAAATATTACTTTTTTTTTATAATTAATTAACTACGTATAAACATTTTGGATGAGAAGGGGGGGGGGCGTACGAGTGCTCAAAAATGAAACGAAGAATTTTCATTGCGTTCCATTGGCGCGAACCGTTGCGGTCGATTGCGTTTTCGGAATACGAGAATTCAGGCTCGAGGGCTCGCGATTCGGATATTTATCGCGGTTTAAAGGCGACGTGCGGTTCGCCGTCGGGGCGAAAATATATCGTGGGCTCAGCTCGCGGAAGTGTCCCGGGCTCGTGGAGGCGCCGTCTTACCCGGTGCACGAGACGAATCACCGCGAGGGTACACTTATTCGTAGGTATACCGAGTGATCCAAAAATAACTTTAAAAGTACTGAGGGGTTAAAAAAATCCTTAAAGACATCGAAGGTTTAAAAAGAAACCTTAAAAAATATTAAAAGGTTGAACAAGAATCATCGAAGATAATATGTGTTGAAACAATCCCTTGAAAAACATTGAAAGGATTTTAAAAAATCGTTAAAGTCAACATTGAAAGGTTGAAATCGATTAGAGCTAAAAAAACTCCCGAAAAACATTAAAGGAACAAAAAATAAACGTTCTCAAACATAAGCCGGTTTAAACAATCCTTAAAAAGTATTTAAGAATAAAAAAAGTCCTAAAAAAAAAATTGAAGGGTTGACAAAACCCTTAAAAAGTGTTAGAAGATTTTTTCTTAATTAATCATACAAAGTTCAGCCTTGCCAAGCAAAAGCGTCTGTTTCCAAAAATCTGTACGACGAAAATTGGCTGGGATATTCCATGCTGAGCTCGGCGCGTGCGCACAAATGGCACATCAACTGCGCATGCGCAATTTTTTTCCTGGCTTGTATTAAACGATATACGAAAATCGTTGATTTGAATGAAAACTCATATTATGAAAAAATGGCTTTTCTCGTAACGGCCCACTCAGCGTGCACTCGAAGGGAAACCTGACAGTTGTGCATGAGCCTGTACATATGGAAATGCCAGTTGTCGCGAATTTGGGCGCGAAGCGTTCGACAAATTGCTAAATTCTGATTACGAATTTGATAAAATCGTCTTCGTCAAGTGCCAAGAGACTTCCTTCTCCGGCATTTTTTCATTCAAAGTTACGACCACGGCCCAAATGTGGAAATAAAGGGGAAAAACGGGATACGTTTCAGGTTTATTTGGATGGTGTTCGATGTTCATTCGAACGTGAAAAAAGAGTAAATATATCAAACGGGCTCCATGTCCCTTTGATCGTTAAACGATCGGTGAATTATTTATTTATATTCCATCAACGCTACTGGCGATTATTCGCGCATGTGATCAAGCGTGATTCGCGCCTATCAAACATTCACGAGCTTTCGGCGTTAAAATGAACGGTAAATTAAAAATGAGAATCTTAATCCACGCGTAACGAGAGGGAATTTTTATTATTTAAAAGCTCGATGAGTTTAACGAGATCGAGTAATATTTCATTGAATTCATTTTCTTGACATTAATTGGTGTGTATTTACTCGTACAGACCCAAACAAACCCCAACAAGAACGGAAAAACTCAATAAAACCCATTGAAACTCAAATGAACCCAAACGAACCCAAACATACTCAAATCAACCCAAACAATTAGAGAAAAATCCAAACTAATCCAAACAATTTCAAAGAAACTTCAACAAACCCAAATAAGCTTGTAGCAGAAATGAATACAAAATGAGAAATGAGAGACTTAATTAAATAAATATAACTATAATTTATAAATACGTTATTTATTAAAACTAATTATTAAAATAATAATTTATCACTCACTAAATTGCACTAATCTGTCAGTAAACTCGAATATGCGAATTATTTATAACTGAATATTTGTTTAGTTTCGTATGTCTGCAATTACTATTGAACTAGTTATATTTAGTTATATTTCACTTACACGTAGAAAACAAACCCAAACAAAAATCTTTTATGGTTTCTTCCGTTTCTCGTTCCACTAGAAACATTTTTAGCATTGATTAGTAACTATGCACAAGTTAATAAAAGTAAATTAATGTTTTGCAATAAATTGATTAAAAAATACACTGAATAAATTAACAAAACAAGAAGTAACAAAATAATTATAGGAATACACAATTAAATACAGAACGATAAAAATGTATAATCACACAAATACAACGGCACAAGTTAAATCAATAATCAATTACCCAGTAACCAATAAATCGATAAACGAATTATTTTTCAAAAACTCCACTGGCACGACCGAACAATTAATTAACGTAAAAAAATCAGTCCTCGATTAATAAATTAACCTCGTTAATTAATTCGCACTCGAATTGCGTGTACATAATTAATTTACGCTCGATTATACATCTAATTACGTAAAACGACACAAAAAAAAGAAAAAAAAATGAAAATTCTATCTCGATACGAAATATCCAAAATGTCGATACCTCGCTTTTCAGGCTGACTCGATACTTCGATATCCTCGTTTCTCCGCGAAACCGAAACCTGTCTTTTTTCTTTTTGCTAAATCGTCGTGATTTAATAACCCGGTGGCAAATTTAATAACGCAACTAAATACTCGACGAAATGACGCTCGATCTGGGCAGAGAGAGCGAGAGGGAAGAATTATAACGATCCCTCGGTGGATATTGCGAGAACGTACGATTTTACGCTAAACGATCCGTGAATAATTTACATTTTCAATCGAGAACCTCGTACGTATCGAAAGAAATATTTTTATAGTCATATATATACATACCATTATGTATATACATATATATATTTATTTATAAGACTATAAAAATATTTGTATACAAATTTATAGATATTTATATATATATATATATATATATATATATAAATCTATGTATATTTGTATGTACATATGTATATATTAACTCACGGATTCGAGACGTCATTAAGAATGCTCGTTAAAAGTGTATTTGACTGAAATTTCGAAAACGGAATAATTTAGTATCGTTCCGCGAGAAACGCTCGGCGCCTTCACGCCTTCACGCTTTTTTCCCTTCGTCGCAGAAAGGACCCTTCTTTTTCAAATATTGCGGGATGGTGTATATGAATTGATTTTTTTTTCTTTCGGTGCTGGAATCGCGCAAGAGTTTCTTGCTGGCAAGAAGAGGTGAAAGTTTTCTCTGTTTGGTTCGTACATCACTGCTTAATTTTTTTTTGTTTTTTGGTTTGGTTTTTTAAATTATTTTATTCACCTGAGATTTATTATTTTTGTATGTTTTTTTTATTCATTTGATTTTACAATTTTGTGTCTCACTTTGTGTCGTTGTTTCTTTGTTTCACTTTTCATTATATATTTTTATATTGCTTTTTTTAATTTTTGTCATGCAAGAAATATTATTTGTTTTTTGCTAAAAACAAATAAAAAACATTTTCATGCAGATTTTGTTAAGCCTTTTTGTTCTACGATTAAATAGAACGCCACAATGCGTATATTTGTACACGGTGATGTAAATAAAAAAGCAACAATATTTTATCTCTCTTTTTATGTAATTTTGGGTCCGCCTATTTTGCACCTTTTAATAAGGGGTTAAGTTAAACTCGTGTTTTCATCGACGGGAATGCCAGGCAAATTTTAAAAGTGTTTTTTCTTTCGAAAAACTGTTTTCCAAAACTGTCTTAGAAAAACTGCTTTCTAAAAATGTGTCAACAATTTTTTATTACATTTTCTCCATTATTTATCAACAATAATAACATAATTTTTCCTGCAAAAAAATCGTAAGAAATCGTACTTTTTTCGACAATTAGAACCCACTAAAAATATTTTAAAAATAAATATATTTCAATCAATATTTGATACCTACACAACATTATTAACGCACTGAAGAACAAAAATATATTACCAATTCTCCAAACGTTTTGATTATTTATCGAAAATTACTTTCTTTTAAATAATCTTATTGAAAATAATTTTTAAATCTCTATTTAAGCATCATTAAAAAATATTTTGTTTGAAGTTTTTCACCTGCTTGTTCACTTCCATAAAATTTGTTAAAAACAAATTTTATTGTTCTGCATTTTTACGTGAATAATAAACCTAATAAACATGATTTAAAAAGTTTTGAAGAAAATGTCTCCAGATATAAAATCGCGAAATATAACACGACAAAAAATGAATAACGATATGACAAAAAAAAATCAACGTACGAATGCAAACTTACCCAGGAAATCGATCGAGTCGTTGCGATATCCATTAAAATCGTATTTCACGCCACTTTATTTCGCACTCTTCACTGTCACTGCCCTTTTTATCACAACGTCAGTACCGTCGCAACTCGTGCGTATATTATACTCGTTTTTCTTGATATTATTATTTTTATGATTTTTATTTTTATTTGCCGAAATAAAAATTTAATCCGACAACACAATATTGTTTTTTAAAATGTTATCTCAAATACCTTGTTGACAAAATAATAATGATGATTATTATTATTGTTTTTTTTTATTGTTATTATTTTTAAGCTTGACAATTGACGTACTCAGTCCCGAATAATTGTAGAATTCGTTTGTTCGTTTTGAAATTTCGGCTTCAAAACTTTCGGAACGAATAATATCCAAAACGCTGTCACGTCGCGACGAAAAATTTCCGCGCTAATTGGGCGAGGAGCGATAAAAAAACACCGAAAAATTCTACTCGAAATCAGGATTTTTTGAGACTTCTTTATTTGTTTTTATTTCACCGATCGATGATATTTGTCATTTGTTTTTCATTTGTATTTTTTATTTCACAAATTGACAATTTAGTTCTTGTATTTTTCAGAATTTGGCTGTAGACGGTGGGAAACGACGAACGAAAGACCCTTGGTTGACGTCAATTTCGGACGCTCCGAAACTGATCGAGTACACTATTTTTCCACGTGACACTCCGCAACCAAAAAAAAAATAGTACGATTTGCGAGTTTTGGCAAAAATGAAAAAAAATTCTTTCCTATGCACTGGGAAGGGAAATGACTATGCGAAATTTAATGGCGTGTTTTTTATTTGTTTCAACACATTGAAAAATTTATCCATCGGTGCGGAATTTGTAAGTTGTTTTTGTTTGTTTTTTTTTCTATTCAAGGTTGAAAAAAAATTGTTAACTAATAATCGACGATCGTTGTGGTATAGTATTGTTGATTTTTTTAGACGTCGAAAAATGACGAAAACGATCGGGAATTCAAGTATCGACGATCGATCGTCGAGCGAAAATGATTTTTGTGGAATTACGATGGAGAATAAACAATCTCGTTTTTTTCTTCAAAATATATAAAATCCTTGGATTTCCTTGGAGTCCTTGAAAAACTCAAGTCGTTCGGAATGAAAAATGATAATTCGATGATTCGTTCGCGACGATCGTTGACGGACAACACGAGAGAGATCGTCAAACACGAAACGTTCAGTCGCGCGCGGCTCGTGTCGGCCAACTGACTCACGAGCTCTTCAAAACGTTGGGAAACCGTTCGGGCGCCGGGGTCGGAGCCGCCGTTGCCGCCGACGCCGCCGCCGTCGCTCAAGTACAAGGGAGCGAGAGAGAGAGAGGGAGAGAAAGAGAGAGAAGACTGGTGGTGGCGGTGGTTGTATGAAGGGAGCGAGGGAGGAAATGCTGGCGATACGGTAAAACGTCGACGGAGAAGGGACGAAGGGCTAAAGGGACGAAGAGCCAAACGGGACGAACGACGAAAACAGGACGAAGGGCGAAATGGAACGAAGGGCGAAAAAGAACGAAGGACGAAGGGCGAAAAAGAACGAAGGGCGAAGGGCGAAAAGCGATGTCGGACGAAAAAAAGGACGAAGGGCGAAAGGAAGAATAGGGCGAAAACGAAGGACTAAAAGAAGTACGAATAGCGACGAAGGGCGAAACGTACGAAGGGCGAAAACACACAAAGGACGAAAAAGAATTTAAATTTTGATTGATACTGAGAGTAATTGGTATTCAACATTAAGATAATTGACATTAGGAAATTTAAAATTAATTGCTTAATGTTAATAACCTAAATTGACATTAAACAATTAATTTTACATTTCCTCACTGTCAATTACCTTAATTTTAAATGCCCTTAATATAAATTACCTTCATCATAAGTCTCTAATGTCAATTATCTTAATGTTAAATACCAATTACTGTCAATGTCTGATATAATGTCAAATCCCTTAATGTCAATTTTTCAATATTTAATTCCCTAATGTCAGACTCAATGTTAACGACCATCCATTTTGTAGGTCCATTTTGCCACTGATACTGACTCATCCAGAAAGTTGCGAGTGTCCTGCGAGAACTCAAATTGGCCCTCCGATGGCGCGTTTTCTCGCAAGGGATTTCTCATGAGAGAATACGAGGGATAGCCAGGGAAAGTGGAAAAGCACATACAGAGGAAGGAAGACGGAGGAATATCTTCGTAGCGGTTCTCCTGAATGTTTGAGATCTTGAGTGGCTCTGCTGCATCGCAACTTCGAAACCAAGATCCCTAGAGTGGATATACGATATATAGGGTGCCGAGTTGGGATTAATGACTGTGAGATGGCGCGAAGAGGGGGTGGGGGGGGGGGGGATGATTTGTGCAGTCAGAAAATCATCGTAGTGTTTCGTTCGTACAAAAGAAATTCAAAGTTTGCGACTCTTTTGAGGTATTGGATAATTACATAGATATTTCGAAAAACAATTATTTACTTTGTGTATTGAAGGAATACGGAATATTTGTATATTTTCGGTAAATAATATTGGATCATTCAAGAAATCGTTGATAGAATAATAATGTACGAATGATTTTCAATTTTCTCATAAAACAATATTCAAAAATATGAGAAATTATTTAAAAAAAATTCATGGATGGAAACACGAGAACAAAACATAAAAAAAAAAAATAATTAAATAAAATAAGAAAAATTAAAATACGAAAAAAAAAACATTTATAAGAAATTGAAATTCTTGAAAAATATAAATAAAGAATAAAAACAAAATATACGCGAAGAGTGTAAATAAAGAATTAAAATATGACTGAAAAAAAAATGTCTCGCTCCCCCTCCCCCTCCCGGCCGTGTTGTTTCAACGTCGGATCAATTTTAACGACGCCCCGTCATTCGACACCGGGTCATTTGAAGGACGGACCTCTCGTTACAAGTTTATGGATAAAGTATCACCGTGAAACTTTAAAGGCCATAAGTTTCCCTCCCCCCCCCGCCCCCACTCCTCCGCGCCGCCGACCCCTATTCACACATCGATGATTCGAGTTTTGCGCATGCGCGAACCGCCGGTTCGAACTATATAAATCTTCTTTTGATTCGACGTTATCACGGTTCTCCAACGAGCTACCCTTATTCTTATCGTTATCATTATTTCCTTCCATAATTTTCATCATTCCTTTTTGTACCGTAGAAGTCCAATCAGGACGCCAGCTTCCGCATCAGGAGTACCGAATGCGCACCCGGTTCAATTCGGAAACCCTAGTTTCGCGGCGAGCCAATGAGAACACCAGAAAGAAAGGAAAAAATCGATCCTCTCGTGAAAGTTGACGAGATTGAAAAAGAACTGAAAAGCCAGTGTCCTTGATGAAAGAGAAAGGTGAGGTGGGGGAGTTGAGAGGGAGAGAGGAAAAGGGCAGCTTTGAGAAGGGCAAATGGAAATAGGAGAGGGAAATAACAGGGTGAAAAGTAGGCTGGGAAATTGTGAACACTGAGGGGGTAGTTTTCCAAAAGGGGTTGTATATTTCAGGGAGAGGGTGTTTATCAATGTATATAGAAACGTACAGGGTGTATCACGATTGAATGTTATTCGTGAAGTGGGGGTTGGAGGGGGGGGGGGGTGTGGATGAAATGCTGAGTCGTTTGGTATAAGCATGTATGGTTTCCAGATCAACCCATGAATTATTATTAATTTTTAAAGGCACCCAATCAGCCGCACCCGAACGGGCTTATGTCAGTGAGCGACACGCACGTGTGGTGATACTCAAACCAACAAAACGTAAACGAAGCTCGCAATAATTATTATATTTAGACGTTTAGTGTCATGTCGCAGGTCCATGTAGATGTCCTTTTATAAGTTGAAGATAAATCCACTATTTAATTCGCTTTGAACTCTCAATTTCGAGGGAAAAATGTCAAAAAAAAATCTAGAACAGTTTTTTTTACATTTTTCCATTTTTATTTTGCACTTTAGGCAAAAATCCGGGCATTTTCGTAATCAGCAGAAAATTTCCGATTAAATAGACAGTTTTAAGAGGTTAAAAACGGAAAAAAAAATTTCGACTTCCCCCGGCCACTTTTCCGGAATCTTTAAAATCACGAAATTTCAAAAGGTCGTAGAGTTAGCTTCTTTTATGGCACGGAGTTTCATTGGGTCGGTTTGGAAAAGGTTTTTGACTGACTTAAATAATGGCGTTAGATTCGTATCGATATCGCTAATACTTTTCCTGGAAAGTCCACGTGAAAAATCGGAAAAAAAGAGGCAAAGGGGTATGTATGGAAAAATTTGCAAAAATCGATGGTCCGACTTTGAAATTCTGCCAAAAATCGAAAAATCATCTTAAGTAAAAAAAACTTATTTCGCCCAAAAAACCAACAAAATTTGGGATTTTCAATATTTTCTTTATTGGTCCATTTAGATGTAATTTCATCCACTGAGTACGAATCTACCATCAATTTCCCCCAAAACTTAAAATATCCACGAAAAAAACGTAAAAAACTTCGAAAACCACGATTGTTTTTGCTGTGTGCAGTGCTTTCGACGAAAATCCGATGGTATTCGTAATCAGATGAAAATTGTAGATTTGTTAGGCTCTCAAAACTATACAATAGAAATAAAAAATAAAAATAAACAAAATTTTATTTTAAAAAAATATAAAAATACATTTATAAGTATGCATGTAAAATATTAGCCAAATAAAATAACCCAAAAATTCACGTTTAAATGGTATAACAATAAAATGTACATTCAATCATAAATATAATAATAAATAAAATATGTATCGAGAATAGATGTTTTTATTTGTCGTCTGAGGCTGGTCCAGACGAGACCGGATGCTGTGAGATCGTCGCAATACATGTACACAAACATATAAAACATATATACCCCTAAACTAAAACTATACATTTCGTGAACAAATATATCCGTATAGAAAGTAACCCCTGTGCAGCTCGGTTAGCCAGAGCGGAGAGCACCACCGTTCCGCGACCTCGTTTATTTTCCCGACGCGCATAAATTTGTTTGTTTTTTTTTGTCTCCTCTCCAAGCCTCTCCCGTCCCTCTGCGTCGCAGTTTTTTTTTGTATTCACCAAATAAACACGCGCGAGCCATTTATTTACGAAGGGTGATTCGACCGGAGGTGAAAACGATTGGGGGTCCTCTCGATTATGACTCGGCGGTTTGGGGGAGGGAGGGTGAGAATTGAATCGAAGTCATGCACCCATCGGAGTCATCACGATGGGTCTTTTGGTACACAATCGCATCCCCCGTTAGCTGTCCTCGCTCTTACTTCCCTTTTCTCTCGATTCAGTCGACTTTCCCCTTTTTCCATTTCAGCCATGTTCACCCATCCAATCGCCCCTCAAAGCCTTCCCTTTTCGATCTTTAGTACGTTTGGTCAGCCCTGTTCAACATTAGCTAGGCTTTCTTTGGCGTTTTTTTGGGCGGACTTCTTTTAGCCTCTTTTAGCGTTCTTTAGCCAAATTTCCATTAGGTTTCTTTGGCCAGCCATCCTTTAGCTTTCTTAAACCAGACTTCCTTTAGTCTTAGCCAAACTTCCTTTACCTTTTTTAGCCAGCCATTTTATTATATTACACACACATACGTTGTTCTCGTCACACCCCCCACCTTTTGTCTTTCCCCTGACATACCGATCTATCTCCTTCCCTCCTTTCAGCCATCATTACCTCACCAACCCCTCAAACCCCCACCCCACCTTTTCCTACCCCACTCGAAATATCCATTGGCAAAAGCATCGGATTTGTCCAAATACCTACTCGAGTACGCGATACTCATCGCGGTCGTATCCAAAGCGATAATACAACCCTGACTTAACCGATCCCCAGTACTTCCCCCCCGAGCCCTGGCCCGACCCAGTGCTCTCCCCTTCGTCCAGTAAGAGTTACCTATGTCTACGTGTGCGGACCCATTTCCCAGGTATATACCTTTCGTACACGCCTTCTCTCTGTTTGTTTGTCCAGGTCCAGGGTTCGTGGAGGGATGAGTGCTAACCGGCCGGGGGGAGAAGTGGGGGGAGTTGTCAAAACGCTGCCGTAGCCATATACCT
Organism: Ophioninae sp. A BG-2022a; assembly: GCA_030523105.1. NCBI lineage: Eukaryota > Metazoa > Arthropoda > Insecta > Hymenoptera > Ichneumonidae > Ophioninae sp. A BG-2022a. The sequence goes on from JAPYZI010001407.1 coordinate 33,883, forward strand.
TGCCTACATTTCGTGGGATGAATAAATATTGACCGTCGAGTGCAAGCACTGCAAACAAATCCATTAATAACAGGAATTTAACGGAACTTCGGAGCCGGGGGGGGGGGAGTTGAGAGCGAAGGAAGGAGAGGGAGATAGCAGAGAAGTGCCATCGAAGAAGGGCGAGTTGGGAGATCGAACTGAATTCGGTTTTCCTGCTAGTCATATATATATGTTCCTAATATTCCCGATATATATATATATATATATATATATATATCGGGAAATTTGAAAATGGCGAGAATGAAAATCGACTCCGCCACCGTGACGTCAAGCCCACACGGAAATCCACCCCCTCTGGCTGGTCGGCTCGCTGTTCGGTGTCAATTTATGTCCGCGGCTGGATTTAGCCGGAATAATTTAATATCGCTCATTTCCACGCTCTCGCGCACTATCGCGTTTGTATATATGAATTTTCAGGTATGAATGTATGGGGTTGTTTGGCAGTGGGGGGAGAGGAGCAGGACGTTTTTGCTACATATAGGGTGACTGTGATGAATTTGGATTTTTGAATAATCGAATAGTTGGGAATATCAAAATGTAACTTGAAGGTGAATTATTAATAAACTCAAATTAATGTTAAACCTTTCGTTATAAGTGAATATTGAGTTATGGGTAAATCTGATTTGACCTCGAATAGTATTTGCAAAATAAATTACAATCGTTTAAGATTTCATGTTCAAAGTTTATTTAATGACAATTAATTGGGGAACGTTAATTACATAAATAATGGGTTGACTTTTAATTAATTGTAGATTGATAATAAATTTTAATTAACCTTGACTCGTCTTTGGCAAATTAATCAGAAAATTCAACATTTTTTCGATTAAACTTAATTTAAAGGCGATTTATTATTCGCTCGTATTAATTCTTATTTAAACCTAGTTTCACCTTCAATAAATGTTTAATTGCCGGTTAATATTCGTTAACCTTGAATCGTCCTTGAAAAATAAATGGTCACCCTATATGATCACCCGTCCCGCACGTGGACGAATGCCCGCAAATCCGTATTAAGTTTATTCGCATCGGTGGTCGGACGAACAGTGCGGTGACCGATGCGTCCTCCAGAAATATTGGGAAAGTGGAATTGCGTCATGCACGCCCGTTCGGGAGCCGCGTCGTCACCGCGGACATTCCGAATCGCTCGTCCGTTTAGCTTACTATAATGAAGATATGTATTCGATATCAGTCGGCCCTGTATCCGGAGGGTGACCGGGGGGCGCTGGATTGAACGGCATGCAATTAGCAAAACTCTGATCAAATATTGCCAGAGAGTTTAACTCGTCGTCGTTGCGCGGCCTGTATCTCGTTAAGCGGAAGAGTTTGCGCGACTGCCTTTTCCGCACCTCCGCAATCCCACGACGGCAAACAAAAGCCGTAGATTCCGTTTGGCTGATCGGCCTCGGCGGCGGGGGGGAGTTGATAAGCGACGAATCCTTTTTACACGGTATCCTGCGATTTTTGTTTATAATTAGGATCGAAAATTAGAATTATATAGTTTTATGGTTATAATAACAAAAAATATAGTGATGTATGATATATGATATAGTGATATAGCGTATAGTGATATATAAAATAATAATATATTATGTAGGGATATAATATATAACGATATATTGAACAGTGATGTATGATATAATGATATATTTAATATAATAATATATTATACAGGGATATAAGATATAATGATATATTTAATATAATAATATATTATATAGGGATATAAGATATAACGATATATTGAACAGTGATGTATGATATAATGATATATTTAATATAATAATATATTATATAGGTATATAAGATATAAGCATATATTGGATAGTGATATATGATATAGGTACTGGTCATTATTTTTCACTCATCCAATTCAATGCAGTTCGATCCAATGCGTTTCCGAGTTCAAATAATAATGTTCGTCGACAACGTATGTACGACCGATAAGCGCACGGCTTTCACGACGATCGAGAAAAACTCTCGGCCGCGCAGCAATATCTCGTGCAGACGATCGTGTAATAACTGGGCACCAATTTTTATCAGTGTCCCCGTTAAATTTCATAAATTTCGCGATGTCCGGTCGCATTTAAAATCATATTTTATCAATTTCAATGACGGCTCGTCCATTAAAAAGATATACGAGTACGAGAATCGTCTCGTGGCTCGTGCTACCGTGTGTATACAGGGTGGCTCCAAAAATTATGAACAATAGATATTAATTGAAATTAAATCGTCCCGAAGTATGGTTTACGATTTTAATTTGCAGGTCTCGAGAAAAAATTAACTTTTCGAACATACTTGTGATACTTTTGAAAATAAAAAATGAAATATTTTCTTTTATTATGTATAACAAATGTTTCGTAAAACAAAAATAGAATAATATTTTCCTCAAAAAAACCAAAAACCTTTTATTTCCCAAAAATTCAAAATCTCTCGCGTTCTCGAAAACCAAAATCCTTTTTCTTTTCCAACAAATATAAAATCCCTCTTTTTCTCAATACCTTCCTTTCCCAAAACCCAAGAGAATATTTAGTCTGTAAAAACTAAATATTCGAAAGCTGATTTTCGAAAGCTGTATTTTCGGATCACCCTGTATATAACGCATACATCGATATTATTCTTCCGATAAAAATCGCATTCTTCCAGCGAGCAATTTCTCGGGTGAGGATCGCCGATAGAAATATAATAAGTAACGTGCGAGCGCGGGTTCCTCGGGGTGCCCGTGCGCATCACGCTGCGCTTTCACGATCGAAGAAACTCGGTGAGTCATGCTTACGTGCCGAACGGACGTTTAACTCCTCGGACCTATTAATTCTCGATGGATTTGATACCGATCGATAGTAAATCGATCGTACATGCCCTCCTCCATTTATACCTTTATATACATTCAGTATGTACACGTGTGTAAACGGATGCGCTCTGCGCATTGGTATTAAGCCCGATGTGCGAACGTTCTCCTGGGAGAACCGAGTAATACGAGAAGGCCCGTGAAACGGACGCGACCGGTAGATTGTCGATTTAACAACGATCTCTAGAACAAATAATATTCGCACACCCCTATATATAAATATATACAGGGTGACCGAAGAAAAAAGGTGAAACTTCCAAAGGAAAAATTGAAGTGCCTGACATTGAGGTTTATCCAAATTACCGCTATAAATGTTCACCAATTTTGATTCATTTGAAAAGTAATTAATTCGTAATTACTTCTTGAATTAATAAGTCGGAGAGAAGTAATTATTAATTCGTTAATTACGAATAAATTATTAGAGAATTCATTATTTACGATTTCAGGAATTAATAATTTTATTACTTATGAATTAATTAAGAGAATTCATTTAAATAATTCATTCGAGAATATTATAAATACATTTTTTAATAATATTCGTCTAAAATGTGTTTGGATCGTTACGTTTCTTTAAATCTTTACCGGAAATATTTCTAAACGGTACTTTTTCGTTATCATTATTCACCAGAATACTAAAAACCGCCTAAAAATTACGTTTCACCCATGCCTTGTGGAAAACGTCTGATATTTGGTAAACATTTCAAAATAGTTGTTCGGGATCAATAACTCAAAAAGTTCCAATAAACAAACAAAAATATTTTGTTCCCCGAAAAAAAGAGGTGATTTCGATAACCCTCGATATACGTCATTCAAATTTTACCTTTGGACGTCATTTCTCCGATCACCCTGTATATATACCTGAGTAAGTCTGTATATATGTGTAGTACAAAATTTTTCTATTCCATATAACTATCGGTCGATGGTATACGTTTTATCTGTGGCAATCACCTCGATGGCCCACGGATATATACAGGGAGGACTTTATGGTTACTTTAATGACTCTGCGAAAACCGGTACCAAATAATTCACGTACATTTTACGGTGGAATTATACGCACGAGAAGCCGCTTCAACATCCCAGTAGTTTTGGGTTTATTATTGACATTATATACGTACCTGCATACATCTATATGTATATATATTTATATCCATATATACAAATATATACATATATATATAATTAATTGATAATTTATTAATCAAATACTTATAATTAATATAATTTATTAACAATAAGTAATCAAATATATTATCCTACCCGAAACTCAAATATTATTTTTACTGATCGCCATTTATATGATTTACAATATTTGAGAAAAGTCGTCACGAATTTTCTTGTCCCAAAATTTAAATTTTCTGTTCAGGTCTCTTTCTCTCTCTATTTTGAGGGAATTTGAAAAAAATGCCGATGCCAAAAAGTTTGGATATTTTTTTCAAATGGAAACGCTTGAAATCGCAATGTAAACGGAAGAACGGAAGAAACGACGACAGTGCCTGGTCCGTACGTACTTGGAACGATTCCCGCGTATATATGTGTACATACTGTATTACGTAGGGCGCGAGCCGTTAACTGCCCGGTAATGAACGAGCTACCGCGTGATCGTATATTATCATTATTGTTATTATTATAGTTATTGTTATACGTATAAATACTACCGTTGCGTGAGCAGTACTCGTGTACAGTAACGGGGGGATAACAGCGTTAATGAGCGATTCACATTGTATGAATTAATGTCCGGATTTTAACGTCCTGCTCCTTTCTCTCTCTCTCCCTCTCTTTCTCTCTCTCTCTCTCTCTCTCTCTCTGCGTCTGATACAATTAAGCCGATAGAATTTTAGTATTATTTTTTGTCTCCTTTTATATATTTTTTTCTTTTTTTTTCTATTTTTTGTACTATTTTTTCTGTATCTAAAGGATAGCGAGCCAAGGATAACGAAGGAAAGAGAGAAAAAAAACGTATCGGCAATCTGGGTCGTAGGATGGTCCAATTAAAGAAAGATAATGCGGCTCGGAAATATCCAAAGTGTAAATCGCGTTTTGTTGGGTGCAATGCTTGCAGCTGCTCTCGAGACGAGGGTCCGACTTGCTTTGGATTTAGATAAAGTAAAAAAAAAAAGAAAAAAAATCTTCAAAGACCGAGATAATATGCCGAGGATGACGTGCAGGACCACGTGAGCATCTTCATCATCTTCTTTCCTCTTCTTTTTATTTTCATGTTTAAAAATATTAAAATATTTTACTAAATTTAAATATATTATATAATTATAATATTTAATATTAATATATATATATATATATATATATAAATATCTGATATAATGATAAATAACAAATAATATATTTATCGTACGAAATATTTGTATTAAGTAAGTAAAAATATTTTTTAGTATATAAATTATTTAAATTAATTTATCATATAATTTATCATATACATTAATATATATCATATATATTAAATTAATTATCATATATAAATATACAAGATAATATATTTCAATAATTTGATAAAAAAGATATTCGAATATTTTTTTTAGATTAGGCTTGTCGCGGCTACCAGGTGTTTTTTTTCCGCATCCCCGAACATCAACGTAAATTTATTTTGGAGATTGGGAAAAGCAGGAATTTTTATTTGCTCGTGTAAGGCCAAGAATGAAGATTGGAAGTTCCTTCGAAAATCTGTCCGAGACGAGACGAACGATATCACTCAATAATATTTGTACAGTCTGTAATATGTCAGCCACTATCTCTGTATATATGTATACACATATTCCGTGTACGTGTAGATATTGCGGTTGAAAATCCGCGACCTTATCCATATCGGAGTATGGATAAGTGTACATTCTATTTCCATGGGAGAATACAAATTTTCAGGGTACGAAAAGTTCGAGAATTTTTTTTCGTTTCTCCAAGTCGAGAGATTTTAATTCCGATCGGGACTTTCCAACGTTCAATTGAATGTTCGATTTTTTTTCTGGGAACGATAAATGTTTTTAATTCCATGAAAAAAAAAGCAATTTTAAATCACATATCATGGTTTAAAAAAATTATGCAAAGGGAACGTATCGAAAAAAGATAATACTGAGTTATAGATAATTTTCAATCAGGTATAGATAGTTTGCAATTATAGATAATTGTAGACGTTGGACGTAGATAATTAAAAATCGATCCATCGATGGTTGGTTGTTCATTGTCTATAATCAGTTATAATTATTATAAAGACAAATTATAAAAAACCGATAATAATATTGTATAATTATATTCATTATTTTTTATTCATTCAGTTCTTAATAGATTACACCCAATTGTCAATACCGTCGATCATAATGTATTATCAACAATTATCTATAATCGATAATTATCAATTATCTGTTATCTATCATCTACAATAATCTATTATTTATAAGCCATCATTTACAATTATATTTCATCCATAATCTACAACTATCTATTCTCTATTATTTTCAATTATTAATTATCTATCATCTACAATAATCTATCACCCATCATTTCTAATAATCTATCATCCATTATCTACCCAAAATATCAAGTTTCCCAACCACGAGGAGCGTCCAGACATGACATTCCAACAATTACACAATAATTGAGCTTCGGCCAACTTTCTTTTGCGTTCACGGACCCAACCGTTCGCGTAATTCCACTTTCATAATGATGAACGAAACGAGAACGGATACATGGGTATCGTGTGTAAAAAAAAACAAAAAAAAACAAGGAAAGAAGATAAAGAGCGATGGAAATGAGAAGTGAGTTGATAGTCGAACGAGAGTGTTGAAGGTAAAAGGGTAGTTTACTGGTTTTTTAAAAAATAACCAAAAGCTTTTGTACCCCCCCCCCTTTTTTTTCGTTCTCTCGTACATCGAATTCGAGTACATATTTCTTTGGAGCTCGTCGAAGGGTACGTACCCTTCGGAGTCTCTTGGCATTCAAAGAGCTCGAAAACAGCAGGGGGTTGCCTGGTCATGCGATCCAGCCCTCGGTCTCTCCTGCGTGTTCAAAAATTCCTCCAGTTTCGTGACTGGGCACAGTTCGAGGTTCCCAATTTGCCCCTGGACTCCCCGGGGAAGAGCGATCCGCCTGGACGATCTTGGACTCGCTTCATCTTGATCCATCATATTACGATCTTTAAATTTACTTCGGCCTCATCCCCGTGGCCCCCTATTCACCCCTGCGCCAATCTTACGCCAGTCATTCGGTCATTGTTGAAGGCAAACGCCCGAGAGCCCATCCCTTTTCACCTGCCGACCCACAATCGACCTACCGCTTCTTTAATGTACTCCTGAAACCGCCTACCGCCCGAAATTCTTCGGCCTGGAAAATCTCGTGGGTTGCGGTCGTCGCATAAATAAAATGGGAAATGCGATAGACGTGGGTGATCGGTTTATCGGTTTTTTTTTTTCAGGGGAAACAGGAGAGGGAGGGCTGGGGGTTTCTTAGCCACTGGAAAATCTTCATTATTTTTCCGGTCTCCTTCCTTAAAGTTCTGGAAATTATTTAACCCCGATTTATTTCAAATTTAACTTGTATTTACTTTTTATTTATTTTATAATTTTTATTTGTATAATTTTTATTTGTTAAATATTTATTTTATAGTAATCTTATAGCCTTTTCGATTTTATTTTGAATTTAGTTTGCAGTAATTTTTAATTAATTTGTATTGAATATTATCATTATTATATAATTATTTTGATATATTATATTTCAAAATATATACAGTATATTTTATTGTATACATATATTTTATAGATTTTTTAAAAATATTTATGTTATAATTATTTCATGATCATTTTATATTTGTATAGTTTTATATTACTTTTTTTTTAGTCGATACTAATGTTATTCCTTATCAGGATAATCGCTGCATCCTGCACTTTTATCAGATTGCATCAACACGCGATTCTTACGTAAGTGGAGCAACTACCCGATCGATAATTGTTTAAGCAGTTTCTCAGCCTGCACAGGGTGTCCCGTTTATCTCGAAACGAAGATATGACCCAAGGTAACCGAATAAATAGCGAAATGAAATCACGCAACCACCGTTTAACTTCGTAAACTATTTTCAAGTACTTACTCTAAACAGAAATAATACTACAAAGTCCTATCATTCCGGTTGATCAACATTTTTCTATTTTCATTTTCATTTAAGTTTTTTACAATTCCAAGTACTTTACTTTATAGCGACGAATTTTTTAAAAATAATTCGTTATTAGTACAGATAGGAATGATTTGAAAAATAATTAATACAATATATATTTTTTGTTTGTAAATTATTAATCAAATAATTTATAATACACAAAAATTAATTCAATTTAATTAACAATTTAATTATCGGTACTTTCAATTGATTTTTTATTAATGAAAAATCAATCGAAACAACATTTACAAAATAAAAACAGGAAACTTGAAAAAATAATAAATGGTTAACCCAAAAGAACAGATTAAAAATAAGAAAACATCTATTAGAAAATAAATGATTTTAATAAAAATATTAATGGATATAATATATGTTTGGGTTCGTTTTATCCATACGTAATATAATAAAATATTCCACGTAAACTGCAATAACAAATAGTATATTCGAACATTACTCGCGTTAAAAAATTTTACGTGTTTTTTTTTTTATTAAAATTAGCATTGACGATTGCGTGATCGCGAAACTATTTTGAGGTGCATTGTTACGAGGTGGAAGCTTTTACTGTCAACAGCTGTGACGCGACTGGGTCGAAAAGCGGATGTGGACACCGCGGATCTCTGCGTCACATCTGGACAAAGATCCTTCACTCGAGTGCAATTATATATTCGCAGGCCGAGTGATTTTTCCTCGTATTTTCCGGAATGAAAGAATCGCTGGCGCTTTTACACGTGTTCGAGGTTGCCAGTAAGATTGGAGAGTACGTGCCGGTGCATGTCTTCGGGGCCCTTGTCAGATGTAGAGATCGGTTGGACTGGAAACAGGCCTGGTTCGTACCAAGTACAAATCTGCAAGGATCTTGATTTTTTTAAACAATATTTTACAACTCCTTAACCCTCTGTAGATCAATATATACAATTTTTAGAAAAAGTAGTTAATTATAATTATCGAAAGAAATAAAAATACACGTGTTTTCGGAAAAATCTGCTTTTTTATTATTTGATTTATTAATTATTTTTATAATTTGATTCTTATTTTATTATTTTTATTATTTGGTTTCTATTATTATTTTTTATTATTAGAAAAATACAAATTTATACAAGTTTCATTGACTCAAAATGGGCTTAAAAAATATTTTGACGATGTTTAAGGACGATTATTTAAAATAACACTCTCGAGGGACCTTTAAAAAAATTCGTTTCAACCAATCCATTGGGTCCAATTAGCCCAAAACCTTTGAACAGTTCCAACAGTGCAATCAACATTCCAGCCATCAACAATTCCAGGTTTCCAGTCGTTCCTCCATGATTTCGTTTATGATACCTAAGCTAACTTTCCTAATTAGTAAGCTAGTCACGTGGTCAGCCGTTACGATGAATCAAACGGTTCGAACATCCGCTCCGGGGGTTATCAGGATGTCAGGATGATTCTTCGTGTTCGAGGCATCGAGAGAACGACACGTGGCCATTTTCTCGACGACTGGACGACACGTGTTGGACGGGGCAATCGGGACTGCCTGCGCCAGTCGATATTTCGAACTGGATGGAACTTTGGTCCTGATGAACATCAGCAAATGCCATATTTATGCGAAGCCACAAAACGTTCTTTAACATCAACGTTACACTCGGTCACCCTCGAAGTAATTATCATACTGCTCTGCGGGGGCGAAGAGGGGGGGGGGGGGAAACCAGACAAGCAGCCGAAAAAGGATAATGACCGAACACGTGATCATCGGGGGAAAAAAAAGAGAAAATATCAAACAAATTCTACGACCGGCTGTGTGTTTTTCCTTTTCACGAATTGTGTTATTCTTTTTCGTTTTTTTCGTCTTCTTCTGAAGACGGCACGTTTTGACTCCTGCCCTGACGACTCGTCCGGACTTGACAGTAATGACGCTGGAAATCCTATTTAAAGAGACATTTGGGTAACGAAGTGACGAGTTTCGGGAAAAATACGAAATATCGTCGACTGCCGTCCGTTTGTTTTTTCAGGATGACATCGGAAAGGTGGATCAATGATGATGTCTTGGATATTGAAGTACGATATCTGAAGTTTCGGTTGGTACTGTTTTGTTTTAGATTGCGGATAAACGCCGACTGCGATTTTTGGTTGAACCTTTTTTATCGGTCACCCATCTATCTTCTCAAAATTAAGGAACGTCGAGTCCAGTTTCGTTCATTAAAAAAAATTCGTTTTCATTCACATTTTCGAAAAAAAAAAATCTGTTTTCATTCTCTTTTATCCAAAATATACAAGGTTTAAAATTGATGAACATATTTATAAATAAATAAAAATAATCCTCATTTTTTTCTTATTTTAACGGTCCCCCCTCCCCTAGAGGGTAACTAGTATACAAAATTTATTGAAAATAAATATTGATAAAAAAATTGAAATAATCTTAACCCCTTGCTTTTTCCTTTTATTCCCACCGACCCTGAAAAGTCAAAAATATAGAAAAAAATAAATATAAGTAAATTTTAAGTACAATCCTCCGAATTTAAGTGAAAAAACCTTCTCTCATCGTCTCTTGTCGAATATCAATAATAAGTACAATGGAATTACTAAAAAAAGTAAACAAAAATATTATTGAAAAAAATTAAAATAATCGTGATACAAATAATTTCAATATTATCTCCCACCTTTTGGAGGATAAAATACCGAAGAAATAAAACGGTATTTCTTCCCTCCCCTCTAATTTCGAATTCTCAAAAAAATCCCACGACCTCTCTCATAATCAGAAATAATAAGCTTCCCTTTTCTTCATCTTTTTATTTTATCTTATTTAAAAAATTTTTGTTCGCTCCAAACTCATTAATGACGGTCATGACCGAATTTAATAAAAGGTTTGGGGGCTGGCCGATTTCCGAATGGCCGTGAGTGAGCTCTCTGGTTTTATCGTATGCGCAGCATTCAAGAAAGCCAAAAGGATCGTCGAGCGAGAGGAATTTAAAAGCGCTTCGAAGTGGCCCACATGTACGAGGGCGAGACTGCGCGAGGCCGAAAAACCTGCAAGCCCAGGCGTATCTTTCCGCTCAGTTATGCGCTCTTAAGGACCGTGCCCCGGGGGCAACCAGGCTTATTATCTTTCGACCCCGACGTTCGTGAAAACGAAAGAAAAAAAAAATAAACAAAACAATTTTTAAAAACAAGAAAGAAAGCGAAAAGAGTCAGGTAAAAATAAAAGTAGGATAATAAGAGCGAAAACAAAAAGGTTTGTGAACAAAACTGATCGTCTCGAGGATTCAGGGAAACGCGGTACGGAAAATCTATATTTTATAAAAATTATAAAATTTATATTTATTATTATTTATGTATTGAGTACTTATTATTATTTATTACATCAAAAAACTATTGTATTATTTTTTATTATCGATTTACCATTTATTTTATACATAATTCGTAATTAAGCAATAATAATTATTAATAATGGAATAATAAGAGAGAGAAAGAGAGAGAGAGAGAGAGGGGAGAGAGATAAAGAAAAAAAATGTTGACGCGTGTGTACCATCGATTTACCGGCTGGATAGTCTCGAGACGATAAGCCTCCCTTAAATATGGCCAAGAATAGGAAACGTCTCCGGAATAGTTGAGCAATGTCCAAGAGCTTAAAAAATTTTTCTTCGATTCTTCCCACACTTCGTGTATGTAAAATCAGGGGAAAAGAACGAAAGAGGGAAAAAAATAAAAATACACACGGGAAGACGAATGGTAGTAAAAAAAAATTAAGGGGCAAGCGCACGCTCCTGGAAAATTTTCTTACCCCTCGGCGTGTTGGGAGTCCATTAATTTTCGAGAGAAAAATCAACGTTGGTCGTGCTCGGTCGTGGGGTCCACTTTTTTTACGATTTTAGCCCCCCCCCCTCCCCGCTCCCCCCCTGCATTCGCTCCTCGCTGTGACACACGTTTGGTCCAATGGTCCTGCACACTGAAATCTGAGAATGTTTTGTAAGGGTGAATATTTGGGTGCGAGAGAAAGCCAAGAAGGATGATTAAAAAAAAAGATTTTTTTTTCCTTGGACAGAAGATTGATTTTTTATCTGGAAAAGAATTGGATTTTTTAAGGTGGAAAGAATTGGATTTTTAAATATTCAAAAACTTAATTTTTGTACTTGAAAAAATAGTATATTTTCACTCGAAAAAATTTTTTTACCCCAGAGAACTGGATTTTCGAACTGGAAAAAAATGGATTTTTTTACTGGAGAAAAAATGAATGATTTTTACGTGGAAAAAATAGTGTGAGTCTGAAAGAAAACGGAAAAACTTAGAGAGAAGAAACGATGATCGATTTTGGCGATCGGCAGTAATTTTCTCGTGAAAAGTATTCCAGGAAGAAAAAAAAAGCTGTCGCGTTAACGAGCGATAAGTTTTCATCTGTTCAAGAGGTTAGGATTGGTGATACGACTCGAAAATTCGTTTTTTGAATGGCATGCTATATGCAGTTTAAAAACTGCATTGCTGGTGAAAAAAAAAGATAACTTCGAATATCGCAACGTATCTCGGGTTCAGGATTCCCTCGGGCCTCTCAACACACCGGTTAATCCTTAAACAAATGGATCCACTTTGTCCTATGGGCAATGGTCAGCTCGCGATACGCACGAAAGAGACGCACTATTTATTTGGGCTGCGTATGCAGTCCCGATAAAAGGTACCGATATAAGGATTCCAAGGCACGTTGACGACACAAAAAATCCATCCACGAATATCAAATGTCATTTATTTTTAACATTTTGTCTTTTTTTTTACATACCCGAATTAGATTTTAAAAAATTATTTAAATGCCCGTTTGGTATTTAAACAAAATTAAAAACAAATATTAAAGTAAAAAAATGTAAAAATTTTCATAAATAAAAATACAAAGAAATATGTAAAAAAAAGTTATGAATTAATTAATTATGTGTATAAAATTCATTCATTCAAATTTTCTATATATATACATCCAGGCTTAGTGTATATATATGTAATCTTTTTAAGAATATATTAAATATATATATATATATATATACCTAGTCATATATATTTTATTAATTTTTTTATTATATAATATTATTTTTTTTTTAATTCTTCAAAGATATATAAATATATAAAAATATATAGGCTGAGCGTGGGTGTACAATATAGTTACGAGCACACATACGGTCTTGGATATTTCTCGAGCAAGGTGATTCGATCGAATTTACGGTCGAACTGTGCGTGCGCACGCTTAATACTCGATCATGATATATACATGTAAATAAATGTGTGTGGGTGTGTTCTGGTGTGTGTCGGAAGATTTGTCGTACAAAACTTATCGATTCCATTAGGCTGACCATTAGCATTGTAAGGTTTGGATTTGTGTGTGTGTGTGCTGTGACTATCGGCCTTCTTTCGAGTTTTCATCGGGGGGCCTACACCACGGGAGAGATTTCAGGTAGGAAGAGAACCGGAAACAACGGGACGAGCCATCCGAAGATATAGTTATTTTTTCCACTTTTTTTTCTTCCTTTTTTATTTCTTTGATTTCTTTTTAATAATGTTTTTTTTTTTGGATCATGTCCCTACCTGTCGGAACTTTTTGGATTCATAAATTCATGGGTGGTGGACCCCTGGTGGAGAATAGACCGATTGATGTTTTTTTAACTCGATTTTTAGCCGAAAGACTAATTAATTTATGAAAGTTTCGGACGAGAGACGAAACCATAAAATATTTGGGTTTTCGACGGTTCGATATGATGTATTGTTCTTGTGGAAGCCGCAAAGGATTGGCCCTCATAAAATCGAATTTTCGATGTTTGTTTTTTGAGTTTGGCATGAGGCGGATGACGAGGTTGTGATTTTATGCACAATTTATGGGAGGTCTGTTTCAAATCATAATTCCGGGGATTCAAAATTAAAATAATTAATCATATCAATAATTTCTGATAAAATGAAGTTATGATTGTTTATTTATATAATAAACAACAAGTTTGAGAATATTTGATGTTCAATGAGTTATTTAATGAGGCTCTTAATGAATTTAGATATTTTTTCAAATCAGCGTTTCAAAGATTTTCCATATTTAAAAAAATGAGAAATTTATAGATTTTCATGTTGCGAGCCCATTTTTAAAACGTTTAATTTTTAATAATGCAATACGATTTTCGTATTCATAAATATCCATAAATGCCAATAGCAAGAGAAAAAAAAACAAATCTCATAATTCGAAAATCTCAAAAAATATGTCTATAACCCGAATTCCTAAAAAAAGGGAGTACGGCTAAGCGTCTCTTTTCCGGTCACCCTGTATATGCAAATCCATAAATCAGCGCGCGTTACGAGCGTAAAGATCACGCGTTGATTCGAGTTACGAGCGGATGAGTTCAAAATCGAGTAGAACAACAGTTCGAAAGTCGTAAACGAATGTTCACGTGTATCTACCGGTTTCGATAAAGGGCTATGCCGCCCATACATATAAATCCCTCTTCTCCTCTTCTCTCGACCGGTCCCCCTCCCCGCAATGGTATCCTTACCCTGTTGGTGTGGGTTTGAATCAAAGTGCCGAAGTCGGCGTGTTCTCGCGCATACGCTAACGCGTCTCGAGCATCTTTTCAGGTTCGATCGATTATCGGTTATAAAGCGTGTTTATACACGATGGACAATTCGAAACGCATGTGAAAATCCTCCTACTCCCCCTGATTGTGAACGTGGTAGGAACTAGACGCGAGTTCTTTGACAGGACTACTACAGCTGCATGACGAATGACTTTAATGGAGAAGAACGATAAACTTCTCATTCTCTCTGAATAATAATAATAATAATAATAATAATATGGTTTTATTCATTTTATTATTATTTTATTATCTTAGTTTATTACGTTCTTTCTCTGTCTCTCTCTGTCTCTCGATAATATTATTATTGTTATTATTATATTAATATTATTATTATTACTATGGTTTTATTCTGTTAAGTTAGTGTTTAAGTTTTTTAAATGTTTTATATTAATATATTGTTTTTTGCGCGAAAGTCTATGACTGGTGCATAATAAAAAAATATCATCATCATCATTATTTCTATTTCTGAAGGATTTTTATAGCTTGTCACATTTTTCTATTATTTTGGTTTATATGGTTTCGGTCTATAGTGTCATTATTGTTATTAATTTTACAAGGCATTTATATTTAATATAGCGATTTGTACTGTTACCTTACTTTTTATTCATTATTCTAAATCTCGTTGAATTATTTGTTTGAAAAATCGCTCTCTTGGTTTTATATTGTTTATTTATTTTTATAAATCTTTTTCGTTACTTCTTTGACTTTGTTCTGAAAATCGTTGTGATATTCTTAGTGAACTGATCTATTTTCCCCAAAGTTCAACTTGGGAATAATAAATCGTATGATCATCATCAGCTTTATCTCTCTCTCTCTCTCTCTCTCTTTCTCTATCTCTTTCTGCCTGAACTATTTGAATGGTAATACACCCAGTATCTTTAGGAATTATGATATATATGCAGTGTCATGTCGGCCGATGACGCATCGTGACCAGCCCCCTTTTTACATTTATAACACATATACACCCACTCACAACATATATAAATATATATATATATATACAAATATATGCATGCGTGTGCATCCGCATTTATAACAAGATTGTAAATGCTCAAAGAGACCCTTCTTCCCGTTCACCTCGTAAAACTTGGAAGAAAGGGGACCATGATATATATAGATATTTACGTATATAAATATATATATATACACACATGTGTTTGCAGATAAATATATAAACATAATAATGTAGGTTTGTAGGAACTTTCACGAGTTTCGTGGAACGCGTTTCCCATTGAAGAAAAGAAGAACTCGAATTTTATGGATACACGTTCCCGTATACGGAGTGTATTCATAAAAATTGAATTTTCATAAAGAAAATGAGAGGGCGAAACAACTGTCTTTTTTATTACATGTAAAAGTAAAAAAGAGCGAAAAACATAAACGGAAGTCGTTCGAATAGGTATATTCATACGAGACTTGCACATTTTCCTTTCGAACGTCACTTTCTCAATCACCCGGTAGATTTTTCATTCGGACGTAATTGTTTCGATCACCCTGTGTATAGATGTTATTCGTACTGATTTATCGCATTTACTTTTTGGTGGGCTCGTGCCAGTCTTGAATCTATTTCTCTCTCTCTCTCTCTTTCCTTATAATTATTCTTTATTTTTTCCGATCGAATTTTTTTGGGTTTGAATGAATATTTTATTTTTTGTTTGGGTTTGTTTCGGGAGACTTTTGTTCCTGCCTATTCTTTAATTGACATTACCATTATCAGGATAATTATTATTATTATTTTATCAAGATCCTTTCTTTGATTTATTATTATACTAAGTTATGTTTCAAGGTTTTTTTCAAAGTTTCTTTCTTCATTTCTTTATCTTACGTAAGATAAAGAGACGTTATATTACAATTTGTTTTATTATTATTTACTTAATATTTTGTTAAACTTTAAATCTTTGTTTTCTTAAAATTCTAATTGCACTTTAAATTGCAGAAAGGATTTTTTTTTACTAGGTCATAATAAAATCTATCATCATTATCCCTCTCCTCCCACTCCCTCCGGCCCTATCTCTATCTCTCCATCTCTCTCTGCTTTTTTTTTGAGTCTACGTATACGACTGAGTGTCCTGCAAAAGACCCCACGAGTAACCCAGCAATTTTGGTTTCTCTGCAATCGCCAAGAAACTGCATTCCTCCACTTTCTCTCTCTCTCTCTCTCTCTCTTGATTATTAGCCTAGGGAAAATTATACTCCTGCCTATGCTCAAGAGCCGTGCACTGTCTTTGGTCTCCCCAAGCCCTCTCGTTCCCCCTTCTCATCACCCACCCCCGTCCTGTCGATCGCAACCGTTACCCCTCAATTTTTTTTACCCTCTTCTCTAATCTTCTTTATTTCGCGTTCGCGTCACGTTTTTTTGTCGTTCCCGTATGTATTTGCGCCTTGGCGTGCGCTCCCGGATAATAATTCGCGACCGAGAACTCGAACGAACGCGTTTATTCCTCGTTCCCTTTTACCCTTTTCTCTACCATTTTCTCTCTCTTGCCATCCCCCTCCACCCCCGACCGCTCGATCCCTCTCTTCCTTCTCCTATGCACGGAACTTTTGTTCTTTCCTTTTTTTTCGTCTCCCCCGCAAACTTCGAGAGAAAGAGAAAGAGAGAAATATAAGAGGACGGGAGCCACGTTCCAGTTCCGAAATTCCCTTTCTCGCAACTTAATCACATAGTCTCGCGATCCTCGCGTTATGTATTCTCGGAAGAATCGTGCAACAAATTGCATCCGTATCCGAAAGCGATTTGGTTATTTCTTTTCATTATAAAAAATAAGAAATAAGAAACGAAATCACTTTGTAACAACAATAACAACAATAATTAATAATAAATAATAAATAATAACAAATAATTATAAGTAATAAATAATAACAATGACAATAATTTTTATTATTCTATTATTACTTAATTATTAAATTTATCAATCAATTAAATCGATTATTTACAATACAATCACTAAATTAAATTAAATTGTTGAATTTTGTATACTATTGTTCAATTATTCATGTGTTATGGATAAGTAATTTTAACTTTATCAATTTTGAAATAATTAATTTCAAAATTAATAAAGTTGCTTAATCGAGACGAAAAAATTCTTATAGCGAAGAGCAAGGGAGAGCCTACTGTAGGTGTAGTTTTTGGAACCACTCGTCTATATCTCACATCAGAGTCCATGCATATAACCAAAGCTCCGAACAAACGTCTAGCCAAAGCCTTTCCCCGCTTCTTCGATCTTCGCCCCCGCAAAAGCGCCAACAACGTCTGGCTACTGCCTGATGGGCGCCCACAGACCCCCCACGCCAAAAGTACGAAAAGTATTTCTAGGGACTTTTTTCCCCATCCTCGGGTTTCCGGTCGGCTTTCGCTGTCTATGTATTTGATTATACATCGAAATAAAAAAAACTTACGTCAACCCTCCCCCCACCCCTCAACAGCCTTTCACGTGACCAACTCCCAAAATGCTTTATTCCTTAGAAAGTTGGTGACAGAAGAGACCTGCGTGCCACCAATGATCAATTTTGTATTCGCAAAAAGTCGAAGGAGAAACGGTTCGAGCGTAGAAAAATTGCCAGAAAATTCGTTTCCCCCCTTAATGGAAAAAAAAAGTACGGAGGCTTTGACAATTTTCAGCAATTCTATTTTCCTCGGAAAAACATTTTTTGTTTATTTGCTTTTGTGTATGACAATTGTTTTATTTTTATTTTTTTGTATGGAGAGAAATTTCAGACCCATTTTTGTATGGGTTTGATCGTTTATCATATGAAAAATACCGGATCGATTTTAGCGAACGTTTGACCGAAATGAAATTGGATATTCGATAATTTTCAGCAATTTTATTTTTCTCGGACAATTATTCTTTTTCCTTTGCTTTTGTCTGTAACAATAGTCTTATTATTATTTTTTGCATGGAAATAAATTTCAGTCCGTTTTTTGTTTGGGTTTGCTTCTTTATTATACGAAAAATAGAAGATCGATTTTACTAAAAGTTTGACAGAACTGATGTTCGATTTATTATTTAACAAAACTAATAAAAAATAAATTAAGAAATAAATAAATAAAATAAGTTTTTGGTCGTGCTTATATTTTTATTGATTTTTTATTGAATTTTTGAAACAAATCAAAATATACACACGACCAAAAACGGTTCGTAAAATTAGGGCACCCCTTAAAGTACTGAGTTTCGGTATACAGGGTGTTCCAAAATAATTCTTTGTATCTGACAATAATTAATTATAGTGTGGCATTCCAGACACCCTGTATAGCTTCAAACCTTAGGCTTACAATTTAAAGGGTCCTTTGAGTTTTTATCGTTAATTGCGAGTTGTCCCGAACCCCCCCCCCCCCCCTTTTTTTTATCGATGTCACTCTTGGCGTACAAAATCGTCTTCGGTTTCGAATACCTTCAATTTTCTCGAAAGACGAGACCAGCAGCGGAGAAGAATGCAAGATACTCCGAGTGTGTGTCGAAACGGTCAAGTCAGGGGGTCCGAGGCTGGCGCCACAAGAGTTCCCCTGGAGGACCAACTGGGTCCGAGGGACTGACCGTAAGACCGCAGCAGGGACACATACAGGGCTATTAGGCCTGTAGTACGGTATATCGTGTATAAGTTACAAAGGAACCACCCTGTGATCCCGAGTCTGCCATTATTCCCTGGCCCTTTGCTTTTTTTTTTTTTTGTGAAATCCCTAACCGAATTTCCGCTACGGAAGAAACGATTTTTTAACGATTTTTTAAAAATCGTTTACGTTTCGACGAAATATTCAATCTTTTATAATAATTAACTTTATTTAGTTTATTTATTATATTTAAGTTTACATTATTAACATTTTACTTTTTTTTCAATATTTTTTTTTATAATTAAAAGAACAGTTAACGAACTTAACGAAAATTATAATCAAATAGAGAAGTTTAAACAGCTAAATGAAGAAACGGAAATTGGCGAGTGAAAACTCGCTATAAATGAAAACCAAATGAATATAAACATTTTTATTACAATTTTTGAAATATTATACTTTTTATTTCGTTTAATAAAAAAATTTTTGTTTCAACGTTTTAATAAATAAAAATCTTGTTTTCTTTTATTTGATTTATTGTTTTTTTACACCTGATTTATCATCCGTTGAAATTTTATTTGTTATTTTTTGATAACATTTGACAACATTTTTTCCTTTTCAATTTAATTTTTTTTTCACTATTTTCAAATTCGAGAGGTTCCATTCGTCACGCTGCGGCACTTACCATATTTCAGAAACCACTTTGAAACGTCTCCAGTTTTTCCTCTTTCATTTCCAGCCGCACCCCCCCCCTCCCCCACGCTTTCTTTCTTTCTTTTTCCCACATTTTTCTTCAATACGCAATTTGTCACGGGCAAGCGAAAAGCATGTTACAAGGTATTTACTTTTTTGTTCAGCTTTCGCTCGGAAGAGCCCAGCGAAAAATAGAGAAAGAGAGAGAGAGACAGAGAACCACGAAATGTTTCCACTTCCGGCACGGATGTAGCCTCTAGGTAATGCCGGCAACACCGTTGTCTCAAGAGCTCACTCGAACGCGTTTATTCTCGTACCACCCGGTGCTGCGCAGCTTTTCCTTTTTTTTTTTTTATTTCGGCTCCCTTTTTTTGTTCTTCATCCTGAATTTCCTGAGAGATTTTTCGAGACTTCCGGACGCGCGGATACAGCTCTCTGAACAATTTAATAGTTCGTTAGTCATCCTGCTTTCGAACCCTCAATCGTTCCTTGAACTGACATCCGACGCTTTCCGTAGGTTAAGCACTATCTTGACTTCGTGAGGATTAAGAGTGTACGTGCGCACTTCGAAGTATTACTGCATTGGACCTTCGGGCCAAAAAAACGTTTGTCCCAATTTGGGAAATCGTGGATTTTACGAGTTTCGATAATCTCGTACGTGTTTAACTTTACGAATAGGCCGTTTGTATCGTCGAACATATATTTGGTTATAATGAATATTTAGAAATTTGTTTATTTAATATTAACACTTGGAAATTTATTTATT
Organism: Ophioninae sp. A BG-2022a; assembly: GCA_030523105.1. Lineage (NCBI taxonomy): Eukaryota > Metazoa > Arthropoda > Insecta > Hymenoptera > Ichneumonidae > Ophioninae sp. A BG-2022a. Next base: position 54,484 of record JAPYZI010001407.1, read on the forward strand.
CAAAATTTACACTTCGTAATAATCATTATTGACTTTCAACAATAATTGGAAACAAATTCGATGATATTTTTCGAATTCTTCATTTTTATTAAGATTAAAGTATTTTTTTGTTATTTTTCAATTTGATAATAACATTTTATTATTATGAGTTCAGATCATATTATTATCGATAATTAATATGAATCAATATAAATAAAATATTAATAGATAAAAAACTTATAGTTTTCTTATTTACAGATAAAATATATTTCGATTTATATTTTTCATTATAAATATGAAATGTTTAAGAAATATAAATAAGTAGAGATGAAAAATAGCTAAATAGACAGTAAGATAAATTCACCGTTATCTAATTTTATTTCTTATGGTTTACACCTGCGATTACCACTTAAAACTGCCAATTTTCAAAAACATTTTGTTACATCTCAATTTTTTTTTTCAAAACTAATTTAAAAAGCAATTAAATATAAAAAAATGTTTAAAGTTCCTGAATTTAACAACTGTGAAATAACAAAATCATCCACACATTGTCCATAAAAATTCTTTAAATTCCCCAAGTTCCGTTGTATGTGTGGTAACATCTTTTTCTTTTTGGGGCCTTCTGAAGCCCAAAAAAGAAGAGGCAGACGTTGGGACTCGCTGCAGGTGCACTGGAACCACCTTTTGATGGTTTCTTCGTTGTTACGAGCACTGGTTGGTGGCACGTAAAAATCAGAATGGAAAGAAAAGGAAGGAGAGCGAGAGAGAGAAGGAGAAAGAAGAGCATCAACCTGTCATTAAGGGGGTCCCCTGCGATTAGATTGTGCTAATGGCGAAGCCCTGTCCCGGACCTGTGCGTGATGAGAAGTTGGTGTACGAGGGGTTCTTCGTCGTCCCGAGGACTCGGACGAATATCAGTTCGCGGATGCCTTTCGTTCCAGCGTTCAGCAAGGACTTTCCCTTTCGTCCTGGGAAGAACGAAGAGACAAAGAAGCTGTGGGAAAGGGTCCTGAGCGACACAGCCGTCGAAAGGAAACGCGACGACGGATCGTTTCGTCTTTTTTTTTCAACCATACCTCTCTTTTCCTTTTAAGCAAGAGCTTCGCAAAGTGCAACACGAGTAGGCACACAATACTGGAGTGGGGAGGCTCCTTGGCCCCAACTCCGTTTTCTCATAGTGATTTCTCGGATATACATAAAGAAGAAAGATGAAGGAAGGGATCGTCGTAGCTTTAAGTGGCTGCATATATCAAGCGTGCACTTTATTCATTTGAATATCCATGCATATACACATATATACGGGTACAGAGTGGCACAAAAGGCTCGCGGTATCGCTGCGAGTGAAACCAATTTTTTTTCATTGTCCTGCGACCAAAATTGCCCGAGATATTCCCTGCTGAGCTAGACGACCAGCCTTTGGCTCAGCACGGAATATCTTGGCCAATTTTTGTGGTACGATATTTTAAAAAAATGCCAACTTTCCTTGATGCAAATGTTTATTAGGATACATCCAGAAAAAGAGTTGCGGTTTGGCTGCGATTTCTAGGTTGTATTAAAGTTACAGACGATAACTGGATATCCTACTCTCGCTGCGAAAGGGGGGCCTCCCCAACGCTCTTAATAATTATGAATGAATTATTTGCCATATGAATGAATTATTTAATTATTAAAAAAATATGAATACAGGAGTGAGTACTAGACGTCCTTTCACTCGCTGCGAATGAGTAAGAGCCTCCCGAATGCTCTCAATTATTATGAATGATTTTTTTATTATCTCTAGTGACACATGCATACTTTTCAGGTTGATTCACAACATTTTCCTTAATGAGCATGCAGAATGCATAATCGCGAGAACAACGTACTATTTTATAAGTCCGTACGATAGAAATTGTCGTAGATATTCCGTGCTGAGCTGGACGCAGAGCTTCGCGCTCAGCGCGGAATATCTCGGTCAATTTTCATCGCACGGTATTAAGAAAAAAATGCATTTTGCTCGCAACAATGCATTCTCTACGCTCGACAAGCTAAGTATTGTGAATCAGCCGGTAAAATTTGTATCCTCCGCTGAATATGCTTCGAAGGTGTACACAACAGTTGTTTGCCGCCCGCTTTCACGCGGGGGATCTCTAACCGGATAATTCTCACACACTCGCTGGAAAGGATGAGAGAGGGGACTCCCACCGAACACCCGGTAGACGAGTTGTAAGCGCATAAACACTCTGACAGCTCGGGAGTGTTATCCTGCGGGAGTGATAGGGCGCGAAGGTACAAACCTCGTACCTCTCTTACTCTCGTTCCAAAGCCGCTTTTTTCCGTATCTTTGTCTTCCACTGTTTCTCTTTACCTGTCCCTATCTACAACTTTTCCTGTCACTATCTTTTTTTTTTCTTCCGACCTCTCTGTCTCTCCCCTTTCTCACGCCACAGGTCCTCCCACTCTCTCACTGACTCGCTGGCTTATTTTTTTATATTTTCTCCTTTTTTTCTCACTATCTCTCTCCCTGGCTTTATCTTTTACTCCGTCTCTACAGCTTCCTCCCTCTTCCATTAGCTTTTTATGACTAGTGTGTCCTTTTTTTCCTTTGAGACTTTCTATCATTCAAATTTATTTTTAACTTCTTAACGTTTTTATTTCGTTGTTGATGTTTTGGGTTATTGCATTAATGTTGTTACATTTTCATGCTTTTACTAAATAGCTTTTTGCTGAAATAGGCTTCGACTATTTTTTATATTTTATTCATTGAAGAAGAATGTATTAAATTTAGTTGTATGTTTTTGTCATAACTAATTTTTTGGCGTTATTTATTCATTTTCATATGAATATTTTAACGGTTTTGGTTTTGTATTCGTTCTTAGAAAATCCTGTAATTTCGAATATAACTTTTTTACGTCCTTTTCTTATACAATTATTACTTTTTACTATCCTGCGATAAGTCTTCCATTAGCGCCTTTTACGACCACTATTTCCTTTTTATTTCGAGATTTGTGTCACCATTGCTTCATTTTATGGCTTTTTACAGACTTTTATGCCACCTATCAATATCTATTTGAGCATCGTAATGTTTATATTTTGACTTTGCACTTTCGCGTTTAACAAACAAAAAATTAAATAATAATATTATGTCTGCTTAATTTTTGGTCCCTTAATTGCATTTGCCCGCTCATTTATTATTCTAATATTAGAAATGTGATGTATTAAATCATAATTAATAATATAACAAAAATGAATGAATTATTGACATATAATTGTAAATTAACTTACATAAATCAATTAATAAACTCATATCTATTTTATCATTTACTTATCATGATATATCTTTTGTCTTATTAATACTTATTTCATTACTAAATGCAATATCAATAAAAATGTCAAACATTTAATTTTCGTTGTCAAATTTTCTTTTTTTTCTTCTTTATTAGTGATTAAATGCCGTTCGTTATTCATATTTATTTGATTATAAAATAATATACATTTTTCCTTAATTCAACAATTTTATTCCCATTTTTAATGAATTTAATTCCTTAAAAAAAACCATTTTGTTTTATTGTTCGTATTTATTGAAAGTTTAGTTGTTCACGACGAGGTTTACTCGAATTAGCCTCGCAGCAGTGCTAAGGGGTATTGTTTTTTAATTTATGGACATGCCCATCCGCTTTTCTTCCTCAGTTTTTTTTCTTCATCTTTTTTTTGCTCTCTCGAGATACTTCCTCGCTTTCCACATCGTGGATTCGTTCGCGCATCTTGCCCGTTTATTCTTTCAACCGACTCGGATTTCCCGTGGGAACGAATGTGCTCGACAAAAGCTCCGGGCCTTTTAATAAATAAATTGATCGCATTACCGAGCTCGCGTTCGCAGCTACCCACCCCGTTTCCACGTTTCTCCATCCCTCCAGCCCTCTTATTCTCACTCGTCTTTATTTCACTTATTCCTTGCTCGTAGGAGCAGCGAGGGTGAGACTTCCGGAAAGCCGATACCTCAGCTCCAATTGGACCCTCGCATGTACTTTCAATTTGATTTTTTTAAATCAATTTTTTTCGTTTTCTTTTTTTTTCTTTTGCGATCTATTTACACGTTTTACAACGTCCTGTCTTCGCCCAAACGTTTTATTAGCATTTGATAGTAAACGGACGTATAACACGAGCATAAAATAGGGCGTATCAAAATTCGACATTCAACATTCAAAGTTGACACGAATTTCCTGAGAATTTTCATCGTGACTCGAAATTTCTTCTTTTCTCATTCATTTTTTTTACTTTTATTTGTCTGGTTTGCCGATCGTTGATGGGGGGAGGGGCGACGGATACAAGGCTAATTCAAATATGACTGCTTTACGGGGACAATGATCAATGGACGAATGTTCGGGATACAAGTTTACTTCGATTTCGACAGATTGTTTTTTTGAGCCTATTTTTTTTTTAAATCGTTTTTTAGGAGTGGTGTAGAAATCTTTTGACAAACCTTTTTCATTTGTATCTGACTGTATTTATCAGTCTGTTTTTAATTCAGATAAGTGCTGACAATAATATTTAAATAAAAAATCTACCTAAGAAATTAAAAAAAAAACTATTATTTTCTGAAGATAGAAAATAATAGTTTCTATTTCGGATAAAAAGGTTTTCTTTTAAAATACTCTGTTGGTCTACCTTATTAAATCTTGCATTACATATTTAATATTATTTATTTATCGTTCACTCTAAATGGCTATCTTTCAATTAATTACTCCTAATTAATTAATGATTTATTTTTTATTGTTAATTACTATTCTCCCATTTTATCATTATCATTATAATGAGTCCTTATCATTATCACTTAACCATCAATTATTCTTATTCCTTTATTAATAACTTCTAATTATTAAATATTCATTATCATTATTACATGCTCACCCTCAATTATTGAACCTTCATTATCACCTCCAAATGAAAACTCACCTATCAGTCCCTCTCAATTATTATAATAATTATCTATTACCTCACCACTCATTAATTAATGCATCAAAAATATTTATGATCGATCTTATCGGTGTACAAAACCTCTCGAACCATCCCAACCTCCTCATGCCTTAACCCGTTCTATGTAACTCGACCTTCACGTCTGGACCAACATTGTATTCATACAAGAAGGGTTGGGGCTATCGCTCCCCTCCCCGTGCCCCGCCTTCGCTTCCTTCCAAGAATAATAACAACCCCTCCTTTCCTCATCCCCCTCAACCCTGTCCAGCAGAAATCGAGTTTTTACCTCCCTCCGCCTCCTCCCAAACCGCCCTCCAGTCTCTCAATGATACCGTCTAAGAAGAGACCATAGGGCGTCTCGGAGTGAAGAAAAAAAAAGGGGGGGGGGGGTGGGTGTCGGCTCGTATTTTCAATATGAATGGGCCAACGAAAAAAATGAACCCTTAATCCCTCGCGTGCTCACATGTTTCGAGCTTGACGATACGAATTCTTCGATCTAGCCAACTCCTTCCCCCCCCCCTCCCCTCCCCAAGGCTTCATAAAGCTCCAGTCTGGAAGATTGAAATCCAGTACCCGCAAATCCCCCATCAAATTACTATTAAATCGCGGGGGGGGGGGTCCTGGGGGATAAGGGAGGTAAAGTTATGTATTGGGCAGTGGGGGGTGGAGAAGGGGGTATTTATTACGACCCCCAAGGATGGAAATGTAGTATAGGCAGGTTTGGCAGTTCATAGTTTGGTCCTATTAATTTTAGTCCTTACAAGCAGCGGGGTAGGGGGATAAGTTTATGCTGTAAAGGTTAGGTTAGGTTGGGCGGTTGGGGTTTTAGGGGGGCGGGGAGGGAAGAAAAAGAAACAATAATCCCCGTGTATTTATTTGTGTACAGGGTGTACGTGCATATGTGACAGGATTATGGGCAATAAAGTTGCGGGCTGAGCACTCTCGTGTAATCTCGCGAGTGACAACGTAAAAGAGAGGGTGAGAGAGTGGGAGAGATAGGTTAGGGTAGATTTGATGAATTTAGTGCAACTATGGTGGGGAGAAAAATTTATGAGAAATGCATAATAAGTAGCAACGAAATAACTTTGGCGTAACGGTGAAATTGTGATATGACGTAACAAAGGGGAATAATAACAATAAATTATATAATATAATGAGGGAAAGTTATATAATAATATTTATACAAGTACGATGGCGAAATTATATTTCGTTAATATTTATTGCAAATTTTTATTGTTCCATCATAACAGTATTTATGAAATTGGTATTTAAAAAAACTACATTCGAATAATAAATTATAACAAGGTTAGAGTAGCAATCATAATAATAAGAATATTAATAATGATAGTAACGTCAAGAATAAGAAATAATAATAGTGTTGAATCATCTCAATTAAAACGAAATTAATGAAACAAATAAACTACGGGAATATATTAATAACAAACAAACTTTTTAGATACGCTCGTTGTTAAGCAAAAAAGAACAATCAATAAAAAAAGCCAAATCTTCTCAATACGATCGTACATTACGGTGAATTATAAATATACATATATCATAATAAAATAATATATAATAAAATATATATAAAATAAAACATGAGTAAAAAGTTCAAATCGGCATAAAAGAAAAAAAAGGACAATAATGATGATGATGATGATGATAAATTTCTTATGCGTTAGTTAAAAACTTTCTGTCAATTTGGGAATTACAAAATAAAATAAAATATACAAAATTTACAAAATAATAACTAAAATAATGTAACAATAAATACAAAAAAAAACGCAAAATAAACCAAAAACGTAAAATCATTTTTAAAAAAACGCGAGTGAGAATACGAGGATCCTGGCAGGAGAAGCTCACAGGGTTTCCAGAGGCCCCCACGACGGGTGTACGATTTTTGCAAATGTAAGTGGTCGCACGTGCGTGGCTCTCACCACTTCGAACTTTTTACACACCCACGAGCGTTGCGTATACGGACTTTTTGTTACGCGGGTGCGCACGTACGCGGAAACTCAATAAGAGGTGGTTGCACGTGTGTCGGTGGATAAACGTCTCTTAGGGACGAACAAAACGTAAACTCGGGTGTGTGCGTGCGTGTTGGTGCTCAATTGTGAACACGCCCGCTTGAACGTCGAGTAACTCGAGCACCCAGCAATCTCTGGTAGCTGCGGGACATATTTGTGCAACAGGCGCTTTATACCACCACCGTACAGTTGCGTACAGTTGCATTTAGGATTGCGCATGCGCGAGTGTGTCGAGGATCGTTGGAGAAGAGCTAGGGCGGTGGCGGAAGGGGTGAGGGGGGGAAGGGGACTTTGCTACTTACCGATGCAAAGCAGTGAATGCTCTCCCAGCCTTCCTATGCATTTCAATGTTTGGGGAGACCTATGGAGGCCGAGGGAAGCTGTGATCACGAGGGCCTCCTTCTGGCCTTCCCTCTTTTCCTCTCTTTACACTGTACGGGGCGGAGCGACTGTCCAGGACTCTAAAGAGCGATAACCAAGAAGGAAATAAAGAGAAAGAGAGAGAGAAAGAGCGTGGACGCAATTTTACAAATTTTCAAACGTGCTTTTCTCCTAGACGATTGAGTTTTTGAAAAAAATAAGACCATCATTCCCTGCGGGGCACATACACGCAAGGCTTCATGCTTTTATTTTAGGTTAAAAGTTATTGGTCTTCGAGAAAAGTTGTTTCGAAGATTCCATATGGGTATTTCGTATTTGTAAGTTACCTGATACATCTACCGCTTTCTTTCGGGATGGAAACGTGTAAATGAAGAAGCAATGGAACAGAGAGGCTAAAACGGAGGCTAAGGGGGATTGCGCAAAGAGCATCGCTCCTGGGAGCCGTTTTCTTCGTCCTGAAAGCACAGGAATCAGCTATTCCAATAGGACTCCACTTTTATCGTCTTAAAGATGAAAATTCCAATATTTTCAACATGGAAGTAAACAGAACTCCAGCAATATGTTTACAGACTTCGAGATCGGATTTGCCCATTTTCATGGATGCTATTATGGTGGGTAAAAGCTCGGATTAATAGACGAACGCGATGGAGGGAACGTTTCCAAGTCTTTCTTCAGATCCACTCCAAGTTTCGTGCTCGTGACGTGAACGTCACGAACGACGGGGTGGAGGGATGGAGTATCGCCAAAGGGTGGAAAAGGCAGAGTCTGCGGGAGGAGAAAAGAGAAAAAAAAAGGTAAAGAGCGGAATAAAAGGAGCGCGTGATGGGACGGGGTCTCGCTAAGCGGAGAAAGAGAAGTCAAGCCCCAACGCATACAACATCGTAGGAACCGAAGGGACCGCATTCACTTTGAACGACGTCGAGTGGCCGGCACACGTTGCGTCGATCTCTCTTTTTCTCTCTATCTGTGTACGAGCCTGATGTGTATACAAGAGCGAGATGAAGAATCGTCTGATGCCTTCCGAGCTTCGATGTTCTCTTGTCTCAAGATGAGAAGTTGGTCAAACCGGAATACAATGAGAGACTCGTGCGGCTCCGTCGAGTGCCTGCGGTTCCTGCGGTCGTAAGTCGTTTGCAGACAGTTCACCATTACCAACCTGGAAACATTAGAAATGCGAGCCTTAGGAAACTTGGAAATCTTTTCCACTCCCACCCCTTAACGACCACGAGAATTGTAACAGGTTCAGCAAAAAATAGTTTTTTTTGCGCTTCGTCATTTTTTGTTTATTCGAAGATATTTTTTTTTCAATTTTTATTTCAATTGGTAAATGGTTTTAATTTAGTAGTAATTTAATTTTTATTCAATTTAAATTTAATTTTTATCATTCTTCAATCATTTAATTTTGGAATCATTTTCTTTGCGCAGCTGAAATTTATATATATATATATATGTATAAGATAAAAATTACCTGTCCTTAAGGGCGTGCAAGGACCTTTTCTGTATCTTTATATATATATATATATATATATATATATATATATATATAGATAAATATAATATATGTATACAAACGTAAAAAAAAGAAACGCCCATGTTAAAAATGGACAATATGGTAGCTTGTCTCCTAGGGATTTTCGGACCCGTCTCATTGTCTCGGTGGACCCCGGTTGGGCGAGTGTACTTTTTTTATCCTTTGTTCTGATTCCTCGTTCTTGCGTGCTCCACCGATTTTTCATTTTCCTCGCTTCAAAGTTGAGCTTTGTTCTCTCTTCGTTCGACGTGTCCACGAGGAAAAATGAACCCTTCGAGCATTCGAAATGCCCGGTTCTTTTATTTCACTTTCAATGGCAAAAAAAAATACGTTGGATAATTTTATCTGGACGTTAATTGCTGCGACGATGATGAAGTTTAATATTATTTTGTTTGGAATCGGAAGAAAAATAGTAATCAAGACAATGGTGGATCTAAAGACTTTTATTTATCGCTGATATTCTTACTTTCAAGATTTTTCATAGTTCAATTAAAAATTTTCTGGGCTGACCCCAGAGGAAATTAACTATCTCAACCCAAATATGCAAATTGCCTAATTAAAACATTTTTTTTCTGTAAATTCGTTTAAAAAATTTCAATCCTTCCTGGATCTCTACTGGCACTCAATTGAGGCCTCATCCTACCCTTTCCGTCCTAATCTAGGTCATTTTGCAGAGGTGGGGCTCGAACTGAATTTTGGCAGACAATTTTTATTTTGTCATAAATAACTTTGATTAGTCACCACTAGTGATACTTAGCCGCTGGAGGCTGACATTTTTAATTATTTCCATAAGTTATGCGGTTTTAAAGTTTGGCGAAAAAAGAAATAAACTACGACATTTTCGTATACTTCGACACGTAAACTGATGGTGAGGAGTGCGGGGGGGGGGGGGGTTATGAAATGAGTCTTACAGAATATACCCAAACAAACCCCAACAAACCCAAACAACCTCATAACTTAATTAAGGTTGTTTGGGTTTAAGGGAATGACGAATACGTTCCTAGCCACATCGAAATTTCAAAATCTAATTTCTCCCACACTATTCAACCGCTTTGCATAAAATTTATTGTCCATATGCAGGACGCTTGCTCTAAGAGGGACATGCTCGGCATTTACCGAAATTTTGAAAATAATTGTGCAGGTTGTGGTTACCATGGAAGCAATTGCGAGCTACGATCCATCGTATTGCACTTTCACAAATTTCCCAAGCATAAGCCTTTCAAGCGGTCAAAAGTACACATTTTGAGCTTTGTTTCATCTATTTTGATGAAGAAATAGCGGAGAAATTGGTTTTCGAAATTTTTCACACAAATGTACC